>OX459095.1:31448563-31556063 GCA_949775045.1 Metridium senile
CTGTCTGTCATCCGTCTGTCTGTCTGTCCTCTGGCTGTCTGTCCTCTGTATGTCTGTTAATAGTATAGTAAATATCATTCATACCGAAAGCTGCTAGTTGGTCCATCTGTACTGTCACCACTTGTCCAGTTTGTTGTGATATGGTTTTCCAGATTTCTTTTGCTTCTTCCACAGCATCGATATCACACCCTGGCTCTGGCTCTGGACACTCATTCTAAACAATGAAACACTTATGGTTTGTAAAACATTTTGATGGAATATGCATTTTTATAATTCTTTAAAATCAATATATATATACATAATAGGCTATCAAAAACTCTGCTCGCTTTGTAACTGTCTGAACATTTTGAACTGGCTTTCCAGGTAACAGTATGGCCAAATCTACTAATGCATTGCTAAGTACATTTCAACCCAATTTAAAACCTCTGGGAATAAAACTTTTGGTCCAAAAAGTTCCCATGTGATATGATATCGCTATAGAAAAGAATCATATTGCCAAAAGATGTGAATTGGGTCAAACCGTACATAGCAATGTGTCTATTTCCAATTTTTTAAAAAAAACTTTACTCTTTATCTCCTCAAGTTTGAATACAACAATTTCACTCCTTACTGGTATTTTAAAATGACAACACTTTGCAACTGGGTGTAATGATTACCGATATAACATGAATCAGGTTCATCTGGACTCTAGTCTTCTCTTCAGGTGTATTTAGAGCATCTTATACAAAGTCAAGGTTAACATGGACATGGCATGTGGCAAATTAGAATTTTAAAAATTAAAACTGAAACAATAAGATTGCAATACACTCATCTACACAGGGGAATGACGTATTATTGATAGAGTTAAAAACAAATCAAAGGATACATTGTCCCATTAAGTCAAGAGATAAGGTTACATACTCTTGTACATTACCAACAAGGTAGGCACACCTACAAATAAAGCAACAAATGAATATTAGATAGAGGGTCAAAACACGGTATTTTGGTTTCTCTGTTCCCCTCTGTAACACTTGACATTTTTTATGTGACCAAGACACAGCTGTTTGTAATATTCATTTACTCTCATGTGCCTGTAGTATATAGTGTATATAGAGGATATTACATGGGCGCGCGGAGATATGAATTTTATCTTCGAGTGTTGATAAGATATCCCACGAGTGAGCGCAGCGAATGAGTGGGATATCTTTTCAACACGAGAAGATAAAATTCATATCTCCAAGCGCACATGTAATGTTCTGTTTATTATATAACAGATTGAAGAAGAAGAAAAAATATTTTGAAAATTGATTGGTTGAGAGTGATATCACACATGTGCGATATCAATGATATCTTCATGACTACAATCTTGGACATAAATAGTTGACACTCCCTGTAAATGCTTGATACTATTCATTTCACAACCATTTTCTCCCCTCCCTCCCCCACCCCTGGACAATGTTGATATTCCTGAGATAGAAACATCTTCAGGGAAAACAACATTGCATTGGGGGGGAGGGGGTATCAAAATACGATCGTTTTAGTGATATTTAGCGACGAAAATGCAAAGAAATGCTTAAGTTTTCAAACAGTGTCAACATTTATGTCCAAGATTGTATTTTAGCCATTTTCGCTAAAATACAGCTATCAGTAGTAGTTGTGTATTGCATATCGATTTAATTCTCTCACAACATCGTAACGTATCTTTCAAATTATGTTTGACATTGATAAAGAAGGTAATTTGAAAAGAGTTGGACCAAAACTAGCCTTGTTTGCCATGGTCACTTGAACCAATTGGGAAACGGACCCTTAAGAAATCGTTAGTACGGGAATGCGTTAGCAACACTTCTTGAAGTAAAATCAGGAACCCTTGTTTGTGTAAAATATATGGTTTACCACAGCTGTGCAAATAGTTTGTGACAGTTTAAGATGGCAATCATGGTTGAAACGGCAATGCGTGACCTTTAAAGTCGTAAGCCGCTATTCGAATTTAGTATAAATCACATGAAAAGTTGATGTCGTGAGCAATTGTTGATGGTTTTTCTTAAGTTTTGCCTAAACACTCGGCCTTGAAACTTTCCTAAATTAAAAATTAACTGTAAACATTGAGTTATGGCGTATAAACAACTCGCCGCTTAAACAATAGAGGTTTTGGTTAAGTGAGGTGTTCGCTTACACGACAGCAAACTGCACGGTTTACAGGATTTGTAAGCTCACATCCACTTCGATGTGCTTTCTTTTATTAATTAATCTGTTGTATATACTGTAAATATATATATTAATATAACAGTTTCCGTAGGAAAATGTAGTTTTGAAACGAGAAATAACGAGAAAACAACGGTTTACATTTTTCTGCACAATAAAGTTAGATATCCCTAGTACATTCTTTAATTTGGGATTAGCACGGTTTACAAATTGTAAACCGTGTAAAACTTCAACGTTTTCAACTTTTTCACATATTTTTTTAGCTCAACGTGTTTATTATATTTAAAATATTATCAAACTGAAATAAAAATTAAACTTCAGGCGAAAACATATGAATTAGAGCGAATTTTAGATAACGCTTTACATGACGGTTTACAAACCGGAAGTAAATCTACGAGGAAACCGGAAGTGATATAATATTCAAGCTTTTTTCAAAAATTTCTATACAAGCATCACTAGTTTGGGAAATTAATGACTTTTTCGTTTATTTCGTAAAAATAGTGGGCCTTGCCATCAATTTTTATGCCGTTTTATGAAAACTTGGATTCTAACCACCAATGACGTCATATTCTTATGTAATTCCAAATGACGTCATATTTTAAACACAATTTAACATGGCAATTATGTCCAAATTAATGCTAAAAGCCAATCCGTTTAATGCTTTGTGAACTTTTTTCATGTTTTATAACCTTATCAACTAGTAATAGCTCTCATTCGTCTGTATTTTAGGAAAAATGACAAAATACAATCTTGGACATAAATAGTTGACACTCCCTGTAAATGCTTGATACTATTCATTTCACAACCATTTTCTCCCCTCCCTCCCCCACCCCTGGACAATGTTGATATTCCTGAGATAGAAACATCTTCAGGGAAAACAACATTGCATTGGGGGGGAGGGGGGTATCAAAATACGATCGTTTTAGTGATATTTAGCGACGAAAATGCAAAGAAATGCTTAAGTTTTCAAACAGTGTCAACATTTATGTCCAAGATTGTAGGATAGGCTTTTTATCTAGTTGATATCACTCAGTATACCACTATATGTTATATAATAAATAGTGTTATCACTTTATCCCTTGTGAACGGAACCCGTAAACGGATGTCTTTTTGACCGGTCAAAAATTTGTCCGGTACCGTGTAAACGTTGCCTTAATTAATCAGTACATGTGTCATTGATAAAAAATCATGGAACAGCATGGTACAATAACATAGAAGATATGAACCATCACTTCTCTAATGGTTATAATATTTATATATAATGTGAATAAATTATTTGCTTCACAAAATACATAACAAACCTTAGTGATGTTATGAGAACTGATGTCAGCAATGACCACCATCGTTCATTTCTGAAATCCCACGTCACCCTTCCAAGTAACCTGCAACATGGAAAGCAATATTGAAACCAACTATGGTTTGTGACCTCTCATCCCCTCTGGAGATGTTTGCCCATCTTCAAGGTACCAGATATGACCAGTTTTCTTGAACAATAACAATAACTTTATTTGTTCCAAATACTGACAAGATGTTACATTACTTTGGTTGTATTAAATCTGTACTTTCTCATTTAAATCTGTACTTATGCAAATTGTGTTGATGTGTGTTAAACACACAGATTAACCAATCAGAGTATATTATTTCTGAAGTGAACTTCTCTGATTGGTTGATCTGTGTGTTTAGCACACATCAACACAATTTGCATAAGTATACAGATTTAAATGGGAAAGTACAGATTTAAATAAGAACCTGTTTATTGTATTGTACATACCTGGAGCCTAGATTAACAGTGCTCAAGGTTTTATTGCTAAGACTCTATTTCCTTAAACTATGTTCTAGCTAGAACAAAACTAATTTCCTTGATTGTTGGTGAGATACCTACATCAAAGCCTTGCTATAGTCTCTTGCATGGTAATACTCTTCTCCCATCTGAACCACTGGAGAACAATCAATATACATTACACATTAATGATTAAGTTACGTTCTTTGTACTATGTAAGTTGTAAATACTAAGCATGTGTTACATCCAGAATTTTCTTTGTAAAGTCCTTTTTAAGGGACTTTTACAAAGAAAATTGTGGATGTAATGCAGGCTTTAAACACTGAATGTAGTGGAAATGTGTCAAATAGAATTATTAATATATAAAATAGCAGACAATGAAATGACAAAACAAAGAAAGTAAGAATTTAGAACCGCATAGCACTGTCTACATAGAGCAAATTATGCAGTTAAACCATGAAATATAATCTAAGAAAGTACTAACAAATAGTGACTATTTTGTTGCCAGAACAGCGTGAGACAAAAGAGTAATACACAAGAAACCTCATTATCCTTTGTTTTATTATTTATTCTGGGTGAATAGTAGCAACAATCAGTCACTAAATAGTGACTATTTGTTAGAATTTACTTGATATTATTATTTCATTTTGCTCTCAGACTATTAGGTAGAAACAATTTGGATTCTATTTATTCATGGTTATTAAATATTTCCACTCTACAGAATGTTATAGAGTTTGAAGGGAGTTTGGTTTGTACATAAGAAACTTACTCAGATATCTTTTCATTCTTGGGGATTTGTATTTCTTGAACTGAGCAACTGCACTGCTTAGAAGAGGGATAATGATCCACTGAAAACAAAAAGAAAAATATACATTCTAAGAATTTAGTCAGTACCATGCTATACTGATAAACAAACTAGCATTAGCTGGAATATCAAATTACAATTTAAGATGATATCAATAGGGCTATGAATCCATATTCCAAACCCCTAAATGCAAGATACAGACAGCAACTGTGAATGTAGTGTCCATGAAAACAGTGAATGTAATCAGATATGATTATTCAGCCATATGTAAATGGTATAAGGTTTAGAGTAAATAGTGCCAGGGGATCAACATGTGTGTGTAGGATTACAATAAACAGTAAAGCAGCTGACAACCCCATTAGTGCATTTTATGTTGATGACATTTATGTGCATAGCAACCAGCTTATTCAAACAAAATTCAAAGATTTAGTCAACCACAGAGATTGGAAAGGATTTAATTACTCTACTGAGCTTTACTGTTTGTAAATCTGCCAACAATAACATTGCAGTCTGACTAAGCCAACAGTCTTTCTCAAGACTTAATAGTGCAGACAACCGTCACCATCATTACTTACAACTGGGCTCATATCATTTAAATGTTAGACACCAACACCTACAGTTCCTTTACAAGACTATATCTGACACAGACAAGCACAACTCAACATCATCACATACAACTTGGTTCAAACCACTTAAACATCAGACACCAACAGTCCCTTTACAAGACAATCATAGACAATCACAATTCACCATGATCACTTGCGCCTGGCTTCAAACCATTCAAACATCAGACACCATATCAGCAACACCAACAGTATTTCTCAAGATTGCACACACCCATGTGATCACATAAAATTACGATTTAACATTTTATATAATAACTAGTTATCAATGTTCAATGATGGTAGAAATGTTCTTACAGAATGGTCCACCATGAGTTCTTGTGACTGAAGTGCAATTATTCCATTGTTTTCTAATGCAGTGTCAAGAGGTTCAGGACCTGAAAGACAAAACATGCTATCAAATATACATGTAATATAACCATGACAACGTAGACGCTAGTTATGGGTTTGACATTATTTAGTACACATTTATCAATTTAATTATACAATTATATTATATTGATCACACTTTGGCAATATATTTCTTTACCTCTGCAAATTGCCCATTTCAACCCACGTGTCATTCCCTTGAGAATTGTTCTTTTATGATGAACGTGTTATAACATTTACATGTGAAACAAACAATTCCCAAGGGTAGCATCACGTGGTTTGAAATGGGAAAACAAACAAGGAAGGTAAAGAGGTCTATTTGGCAGAGCACTTCTACACCTTAGTCAATTGATATCAAGTGAAAATTAATGCACAATTTATGAAACAAATAAGGTCAGTTCCATTTACAGTTTTTGGTTTAAAATTATGTTAAGTTAACACAATGGACAGATTTCTGTGAGAGGGTTTTATATATATTCATATTCATTTGTGAATCCCAGTGGCGAGAAAGGACTAGATGGTGGTAGTCAGTTAACATATCTTATTATTTCAATAATTAGGATAGGCATAAAATTGTATAGTAGTAAACAAAATAATGTAATGAATATGTCTCTTGGTATAATCACTAAAATGTGAATATTATATTTTTTTCATCCTCCAGGCTGGGATTTACTTTAAGTTGACTGGCTACTTTTGAACGCCTTTGAACGTTCGATTCGAGCCAACGATGTGCGCATGCACAAATTTAACTGCTGAATAAAATACAACATTTTATTTAGGAACCATACACGTTTTGAGCTTCAACAGGGCAAAACCCTCGAATTTTGCACAGGACTCCATACTTTCGTTATGCTTAGTTGAAAGAACCTAATAAAATCTATGTTATATCAAAGATTTTCAAAAAGTTAATTTTTTGTCCGACTTCATGCGAGTTTTGAAAGCACTGAAAGGACAAAATATTACAGATCAAGGTATTTCTTTGTCTTTTATTCAAACCCATCCATCTTGTATTTTAGAATGATTCATTAACCGGCATTTGTGCTTGATATAGTATGAAAAAATCCTATTTTCTTATGAGTTGTGATGTTTTTCATATCGCTTCCGTTTTCACCAGATTTTCTTCAAAATCTCGCCTGTAGTCATCCATTAAATGCTGATTATCTCGAAAACGAGCTCGGGACACCCCATTTTTCTTTTCATATTATTTTGGAATCAGCATTAAATTTCACATTAAAAAACGGTAGTTTAAAGAAAAGTTTAACATTATTTCCAATTAAAGTAGCCAGTCACCTTAACTAAAACTAATCAATAGCTACATTCAGATACTGTACTAGGGCCCATTGCAGAGAAAAAGTATTTAAACAACTCTATCTACATCAATATTAAATATGAAAGAATGAAAGACTATTGTAAGATATGTCACCTTGAAACCCTTGTCTCCAGGGCCTTTGTCCATAAAACTCCAGTTTTCCAGCTTGTTCTAGGGGATCCATGGTTAATGGGGTACTAGGCTGTAATAAAAATAAAATCAATGCTGCATAATTGGCAGAAATAGAGGGGGGCTAAAGCTTACAACTGAAGTGAGCTGTGAGTTGCAGGCTTAAAATAGGCAAGTGGGATGAGAGTTGTATGTAGTACATAAAAAAATAAGTAACATAGTCTAATACATTGTATTAAGTCATTTAATGAATAACTTACATGACATAGCCCTTCACACAGTTGTCTTCTAACTATAGCATTATTGGCTGCTTGTTGATAGTAAAACCCTGGGTGTTGCGTCTGGAGCAAAACATAAAATGATTTATAATGTCTTATACTTTCAAGTTTGTCTACCTATTATGAACAAATGAATGACTGAATAAATGGATGATTGAGGTGAATTTTTAATTATATGAATGAATGAATGAATGAATGAATGTATGAATAAATGCATACATGAATAAATGAATGAGTGAAAATATGAATGAATGAATAAGTGAATGAATCAATGGATGAATGCCAAATAAATGAGTGAATGAATGAATAAGTAAATTTATGAAATAAGAATGAACTAATAAAATGAGTAAATGAATAAATGAGTGAATAAATGATTACAATGTGTAAAGCGCATTTGAATATATACACATAGAAAGTGCGCTATATAAATACATTATCATTATCATTATGATAAATAAACTAATAATTGAATGAGTGAATAAATTACTAAATAATTATAAACAAATGAACAAATGAAGGAATGATAAGGGAATAAATAGAATGGATGAATGAATAAATAACTGAATAAATAAACAAATAAACAAATGCATCAGTGAGTAAACTTAATGCCTATTTATCTCTTTGTTGTATTTAATATATATAATACCTGGAGTGCAGTAAGTCCATTTCTGATAGCCTCATCAAACAAATCACCAAACAAAGAGAATCTATGATAAAAAAATGAACACTTAGACAGCACTTTGTCTAATAGAGCAAATGCAGTTAAACCATGAAATGCAATCTAAGAAAGTACTAACAAATAGTGACTATTTTGTCACTATTGCTCAACCAGAACATCTTGAGACAAAAGAGTAATACACAAGAAACCTCATTATCCTTTGTTTTATTATTTATTCTGGGTGAATAGTAGCAACAATTAGTCACTAACAAGACGCATAACTGCGTAATCTCGGGATTCTCTTTGATGTGCAAAATAATTTTAATGTATACACCTAATTTCAAAAACGTTGCCATACAAATAGAACATTTGTACTTTTTGAATACATTAAAAAGACAAAGGAAGATCACAGAAGATCAACACGAAAACTTACATTTGACAAACTTATTATAACACTAATACATTAGTTAAAGGTTTATTATCATTATTGGAGTGTTTAGGTTAAATCATACACAGAATAACATGTGCTTTATTACGTGATTTGAATCGAAGTACTGTTGTGTTTGTGTTTCGGCCTGGCGGGGTTCTTAATTAAAGCGCTTTCAAAACTGATAACTTCTAGGCAATAAATTCGGCGAAAAGTTACATTTGTCAAACTTATTATCACACTAATACATAAGTTAATGGTTTATTATCATTATTGGAGTGTGTTTGATTTAAGTACTAAACACCGAATTACCGTAATAAATCAGTTTATTTCGTATATTTGTGTGTATAAGTGACATTGACCATACTGTGCTTGCGTGGCATTTTGGCATTGAAGTTGAAAAATAATAAAGGAGAAACCTATACTCGGATTCCACAGGAATCCCGAGTAAATAGTGACTATTTATTAGAATTTACTTGATATCATTTCATGGTATGCAATGGCTCTAGTGTTGACTTGGTTGTGGTATTCCATGTTCAATATTATTTTGTACATGTATTTATTTATTAAATCTGTGTCCATCAAAAATAAATTGCCAAATTTACAGATTTCAATGGTAAAATGGGAAACTGTTAATGTTAAAATCAAATCCCTTACTGTTTGGAAAGCCATGCTGAGTGCTCAAATGCTAGTTCAGGGAGACCAGCCTTCTCTTTCCACATGTCAACATGTTTTCTGAACTGAGATATGGCGTCAAGAGGAGCAGAAGCTTGGAAACTGAGCCTGCAAATCTGAAATAAACAATGATTACATTAAGTAGAACAATGTAAAATTTTATGATTGCATGATGTACAGTTATGTTGTAATGCTACATGTATGCCAAGTTTCATATAAACTAAACAACAACATATTTCTTATTATCACCTACAACACATTAACATTATCATTGTACTACATGTTCAACCAGCAAGGCTCCCAATTCCTAACTATTGATTCCTGAGCAAATGATATCATCATGACAACTATCTTGGATAAGCTTCAATAGTAATTTAGAGTTCTTACTTTATAGTTGATAAAACCAGCAACAACCTTCACCTCTAGGACATTAACATCAGTGAGTTTTATTTCAGTCAGTAAACCATAAGCCTGGCGATAATGTCTGTAAAATAGAATAATCATTATGATAATTATGCAACAAAGAAAATTAAAAAAATTAATGTTAATTAAACATAATATTAGCTGGACCACTAGTTGGCACAATGATGTATACTGTGAGAGGAATGATGAAATGATGAAATGCCGTCTCATAACTCTTTCTCGTAAATATGACCACATTACTCCACTCCTAATTGATCTCCATTGGTAACCTATCGCTGAGCGCATAGTTTAAATTATTGGTACTCCCCTTCAAGTCCCTTAATGATCGAGCTCCATCCAGCACCTAGATCCACTCCAGTTTTCTGGATATGCGCTTTATAAATATTATTTATTAATATTGTACTCACTTGACTGCAGCATGAGGGTCTTGTCTGAGCTCATTGAAGAATGCAACCTTGATTTGATGCCGGGCTAAAAGAAGCTAAAAAGGAAACAGTATTAGATACTTGATATACAACTAGGTTTACATTTCTCACTTGAAAGATACAAAATGTGTACAATGATGTATGTTAATGAAAGCAAAAATTGTGATACTTATTATCAAGTATTATAGGTGAGTGTAGTGTTAACAAGTTTTGGTATTGTGATGCTAATTTGCTAACCATTTTCACAATTGTTTTTTTAATTTTCTTTGCTCTAATAACAATAGTTGTCAAAAATATGTCACTGTACGTCCACCATACATATTAGAGTGTCCTCAAGCCAGAAAGCTTGGATATTAAAAAGCCCAATATCATGGAAGGATAAAACGATTGTTAATTCAATTAATATCAAATTTAAATACAAATATATTGTTGTTGGTCCGTAGTACAATTATCATGATACCAATCTATAATATGTATTAAAAAGTCACCAAAATGTATTTTAAATAACAAGTTTATTACCTGATGCATAGACTTATTTAGAAATTCCTGTAAAAATAAAGCAATTGAAATACATTCATTTATGCGGAACATTACATAGATATGACAAAAAATGACACAAATTGTATACAATATATAGTACAATAAAATAACTAGTTAGATACAAGAAGAAAAAAACCACAATTATTATCAATCAAACAACCAAAAAAATACACTAATTTATTATAAACAAAAGAAACCAAGAAAAAAGAAAACAAACAAACAAACAACAACAATTAAATCTAATGACTAGTTATATCAACAAACAAAAAAGCCTAATATTCAAAACCACCATTTTTGTTTATAGTCTTTGACTTACTTTATGTGATTTGACCCTTCTGGCTTCACCATGATAATAACTCTGGGCAAGTTCATAGAATGCATTCTCCAATCTATATATCCAATAACACAATCTCACTTTAATAACATGATACACTTTTGGTCCCTTTTGGTCCCATTTTAGAGTGCACATTGTGTAAAACCAACCAGCATTGTCACCACAATCTGTGATCTGTACTGTACTTGTAAATATACAGTACTAAATAAATCTAGACTTCTCTTAGCCAAATACGTTTTGGGTAGCCTGTGGAAGGGTGCACTGAAATAGACTTTTGGTCCCTTAATATATATTTCAGAGTGCACATTGCGTAAAACCAATCAGTATTGTAGCCACAATCTGTACAAATACAGTTCAAACTAAAGTAGACTTCTCTTAGCCATTACGTACATTCTTAGTAGCCCTGTGGAAGAGTGCACTGAGCTAGCAATCAGGTAGCCTGTGTAGCTCGGCCCTAGGGAGAAAGGAGCGGAGGGGAGGGGCATTGAGGAGAGGAAGGGAAGAAGGGAGGGCCTGCAGGGAAGACCCTTGATTTTCCATGCGAAATTCCCATTGGTCGAGAGCGACCAGGTGAAATCTCATTGGCTGTTGTTAGCTATATTGTGAGCTGTAACGAGTAGCTCTAATTACAAACGGCTATTTCAGGCAAGTGAGATCAAGAAATTTCGATCTATAACATATCTAAAAGCGAGACCTTGGCATCAGAAGTTCAAAACTGATAAATATTTTTGGTTTATTTCACATTGGGTAAGGTGAATACGCTTTCTGACTGAATAAAGCAAGATATGCTGCATTGTTTACTTGACCTTTGAAGGTCATGTAAAATAGACTTGATTTCCGTTTGTGAAGTAAACACGCTCATTTCTTTTGAGTTTTGAGCTTTTGAACTTTATTAGACAAGTTTATAATGATAATTTTGATTGTGAAAATTTGGGACACACATATAATAGTAATATATTGTGAAATACGAAGTTTTTATGTTAGGAAACACTAGTAATGGAGGTGACAATTATGACAGCTAAACCAGACAACAAACAGTGCTATTTATATAAGTTTTGCATCATAAGACAAGTTAAAGAATCATATTTCTTTCAAACAAAAAAAACTTCAATTAAGAAATATAAGACATACAAGAACTACATTTGTTTAGTTTGGAGTAAAATAATATACAGTGTTTGTAAAGTTAAGTGGAACTACAGCATGGAAACAGTGCTCATTACTAGACTAACCTTATAGTGTATCCAAACAAGTGGTCAGTTTTTTGTAAGACAAACAAAGACTCTAGAGACTAACCTTATAGTATATCCAAACAAGTGGTCAGTTTTTTGTAAGACAAACAAAGACTCTAGAGACTAACCTTATAGTATATCCAAACAAGTGGTCAGTTTTTTGTAAGACAAACAAAGACTCTAGAGACTAACCTTATAGTATATCCAAACAAGTGGTCAGTTTTTTGTAAGACAAACAAAGACTCTAGAGACTAACCTTATAGTATATCCAAACAAGTGGTCAGTTTTTTGTAAGACAAACAAAGACTCTAGAGACTAACTTTATAGTATATCCAAACAAGTGGTCAGTTTTTTGTAAGACAAACAAAGACTCTAGAGACTAACTTTATAGTATATCCAAACAAGTGGTCAGTTTTCTGTAAAACAAACAAAGACTCTAGAGACTAACTTTATAGTATATCCAAACAAGTGGTCAGTTTTTTGTAAGACAAACAAAGACTCTAGAGACTAACCTTATAGTATATCCAAACAAGTGGTCAGTTTTTTGTAAGACAAACAAAGACTCTAGAGACTAACTTTATAGTATATCCAAACAAGTGGTCAGTTTTTTGTAAGACAAACAAAGACTCTAGAGACTAACTTTATAGTATATCCAAACAAGTGGTCAGTTTTTTGTAAGACAAACAAAGACTCTAGAGACTAACCTTATAGTGTATCCAAACAAGTGGTCAGTTTTTTGTAAGACAAACAAAGACTCTAGAGACTAACTTTATAGTATATCCAAACAAGTGGTCAGTTTTTTGTAAGACAAACAAAGACTCTAGAGACTAACCTTATAGTGTATCCAAACAAGTGGTCAGTTTTTTGTAAGACAAACAAAGACTTGGCTGAAAGATCACAAGCAGCACACAGTGCTGCAGCCCTTTCTGCTGCTTGCATGTCCTCACCTAGGGAAAAAGAGTGTTTATAAATAAGCCACTGGTTCTCTGTAATTTTTTTCTCTATTCGCAACTTCTACATCCACTTCGCAGTGAATTCAATACTGTAACAACACATGTATCATTTGATGTGCTATATATTTTAAAACACATGAATTGTATGATTCACCTTTCTCCAGTTTTACGTTACAACTAATATAGACATTTACAGCGCAAAGCCCAAAAGTATGACCAGCAATAATTTATTCATATTTTCTCTACATCTTTACAATCCGAATGGGTCCGAATCCCATTTCCCAGTTTATATTTGGACCAAATCCCAGTCAAAAATCACATCAGTTTTGCTCAAGTTTTCAATCCCATTCCCATTTTCTATTGTTCTTTTATTTGTAAATCCCAGTCCCAGTGTATCCAATCCCATTTTCCAAGTCAAAAATAAGGCCAATCCCAGCTCCCATTTAACCCCTTCAGGACCAAATTCCAGGTTATTACTAATGTATTTTAACAAATGCACAAACTTCTTTTTTCTATATAAAAGCAGAAAGGTCCATTTTTACCTGGTGGTAAAGGAGCATTCTTTTGGATCAAAACAACTGCTACTTTTGTATTACGGCCTTGTAAACTGTTCCTGTTAATAGAATCATGATATTTAGCACTATATAGAAGCAGCTGACTATAGCCAGCTTTGCAGAATTTTTTATTCTAGTCTAAACATTCAGAGAAAAACAGTGTCTGCTGAGCCCAGCCATTAATCAGTTTTCAATATGCACTTGTAAGCTATTTTTATCTATTGTAATGTGCATTTGAAAATTTGTAAAGATTGAATTTGCACAATATAAATTAATAAATTATTATTATTATTATTATTATTATTATTATTATTATTATTATTATTATTATTATTATTACTATTCTTATTATTGTCGGGACTGGCCAATCACAGTGAACTTTCCATATGCGAGAAAGTGGATTCTGATTGGTTACTATGGTCGCAGATGACTATAGCAACTGACTAGTGCAAACTGACAAGTGTATTACTTCAAATATCATCTATAATTACCTGACTTGCTGTACTTGTGCTGCACATTCAGACTGTTTTTCTTTCCATTGTGCATTGTCCCAGTCCAGCTCGTAAAACACAACAACCAACGCTGGGACTTGTTCTAAGTGTTTATTCATCCATTTTGTCTTGAGGACCCCTTTTGGGATGTACCATTCATATGAAGTGCGCTGTCAACAACACCATTAATGTTATTACAATATATTGAGGACCCCTTTTGGGATGTTCCATTCATATGAAGTGCGCTGTCAACAACACCATTAATATCATTAGAATATATTGCAGATACCTTTGAGAATAATAGATAATAATATTATATAATAGTTATATAGCGCCTATCCAAATCTGCTCTAGGTGCTTTACAAAATAAAAACAACAACATACATACAAACAAAATGAGGTAGACTAAGAGCTTATTAATATAACATTCATAGGAAGTGGCATTCAACAACAAACATTGCAAGACACATTAGAATATATTGTGCTTTCTACTTTATATTGTCCAATCAACAGTATGGGATAATCAATGTGTACATATTCAATAGATGATGTGTTTCACAATGGTTATGAAATGAGTTTGAGTGAGTGTTACAAAATTATAAAGATAAAGCATATATATTGAAACCCGGCGTAACCAATCGATACCCAATACCAATCGATACCTAATACCAATCGATACCCAATACCAATCGATGACAATCGATAACAATCAATATCAATTAATCGATTGATATTGGAAATCGATGAAAATCGATAGGAAGGGTTTGTGTGACTATCGATTTTTATTGATTTTCAATATCAATCGATAATCTTATTGCATCGATTTCATCGATTTCCAATGAAAATTGATAACTTAAATTAATATAATACCGGTGTCGCTTTTGTTTCATAAATGTATGTTTTAATGTCTGTATGTATACAGTGATTATTTAAGCGTGTTTACAGTCTGAACGTCTTTAAGGGAGACCAGTTACGTATCAGGATGGCGACGGGTTATAATTAAAACGAAATTTGATTCTTATTAAACAGAATGGAAACAAGCGATACTAATCGATTTATCGATTTTTATCGATTGTAACTTCTTTTTTGTGACTATCGATTTTTATCAATTGACTGATACCAATCGATATCAATTAGTTAATTATATCGATTGATATCGACTTATCGATTGGATTTCCGATGATGGATTTTCATCGATTGGTTCGCCGGGATTTAAATAACTATCACAAATTGCATGCTAGCTAGCTGCAATTGTTAAAATTTCTCCACAAAATTACAACATGTGTAAGCTAAGCTTATAATAAGCTATAATAAAGAGATGAATAAAAAAAAACAGTAATAAAACTATGAGAAATATGCTGTAGACCTTATATTTAATTAAATATCACTGACGACCAGGAAACACACCACTTTACCTTTGGTTTTGCCTTGGGATACTCATTCTCAATTGGCACAAGTTTGAATGAAAGAGGTACACGATCCGGTCGTCTGTTTACAGAAAAAGACTCCCATATTGCTCTGTGTAAAGGTTTTTGTATGATATCTAGCCCGGTGAGCCCAATCAGACCAAGAGGACGAGTTGAAAGTTCTGTCGGAAACTCACTGGTGGCCGCCATCTTGGATGGGATCCCGGTAAGAGCTTGGTAACGAAACACAGGTAGCCCAACCATTAAAAAATTAGGGTGTCTTCCTACAAAATATATGTTTTCATTTAAACCCTTTTTATTGATTTATATTTCTTTATCCATTTTACCAGCGAGCTAAAACAAAAAAAAGCGGAAGGAAGTCGGTTTAAATTAAAAAAAAATGTCTAGATACATCACAGGTAGCCCAAGCTATGCATTTGTACGTTTTTTTGCAATATGACGAAATATTTAAAATGCAATAAAAATAAACATGTCTACCTGTGTGTTGTGTTTTTCTTTGCATTTCTGTGAAGTTTCAGGCTATTTCCTTCAATTTTGAGTGATTTATGGCTGATGTTCCCCAGCGTCCTAAGAAGAGGGGAAGTCCCTTTCAAGTTAGCGTTTTTTATGGTTTTCTTTTCCTATTCGCTTGTGAACCTCACGCAAGATAGCAACGTTTCAAGGTTAGTAATCGGGTTAACTTTTAGTTTTTCCCCGTTTCAAGTATATTTTTCGATGTTTTTCTGTGACATAAAAAGAGTGGAGGAATGAAACACGTAACCATGTCCTGCAAAGGGCCTATTATTGAGCTATAAGGTCGGATTGTCCTGATTAATATTGTAATATCATTTTGGCCAATTTTATGTGAACAGCTTTCTCTGGAATACAATCCATTTGCACTCTAATGAATAGCCTCAATAGCTTATATTTATGAAGAACAAAGAAAGTCAGGGAGGAGGGACAAATGGTCGAAAAAATCAGGGAGTAGGGAGAAAAATGGTATAAAATTTGGGAGGAAGGAAATTTTAATCCCTGTTCCTCTCCCCTCCACACATGCATGAAATATGAATTACTTAATTCGATCTAGTACTCCGGTGTGATTGATATGATTATGAAACAATTTTCGATCCTTAACAAATTAAGCTATGAAATAGATATCTAGAGTATGATTTTTTTTATTTGTGATGATTGATAGAATACCAAGCTTTCATTAGACTAAAAGTATCATCTACTTTTAGTAGTGTTGAACACTCTATTTTATACATTTTACTGAGCAAAAATGCCTTGCTAAAGTATTTTTGTAGAAATTGGTACGCGAAGACCGATAAAATCGCGATTTGCTATTGTATTTTTGTAATCAGTAATATTACACCAAGAGGAATGGGGTCGAGTGACGAATGACGTCATTTACTCCATGGTTTCACAACAACACTCGTGGCTTCAAAGGATATGCGCCGGATTTATTATAATCAAGAACGTTTATGAAATGTCAGAAGATGTTGTTTCTCCCAGTCCCTTGACTATTTTCCCTGTTGTTTCTCCCAGTCCCTTGACTATTTTCCCTGTTGTTTCTCCCAGTCCCTTGACTATTTTCCCTGTTGTTTCTCCCAGTCCCTTGACTATTTTCCCTGTTGTTTCTCCCAGTCCCTTGACTATTTTCCCTGTTGTTTCTCCCAGTCCCTTGACTATTTTCCCTGTTGTTTCTCCCAGTCCCTTGACTATTTTCCTTGTTGTTTCTCCCAGTCCCTTGACTATTTTCCCTGTTGTTTCTCCCAGTCCCTTGACTATTTTCCCTGTTGTTTCTCCCAGTCCCTTGACTATTGCTCCTGTTGTTTCTCCCAGTCCCTTGACTATTTTCCCTGTTGTTTCTCCCAGTCCCTTGACTATTGCTCCTGTTGTTTCTCCCAGTCCCTTGACTATTTTCCCTGTTGTTTCTCCCAGTCCCTTGACTATTGCTCCTGTTGTTTCTCCCAGTCCCTTGACTATTGTCCCTGTTGTTTCTCCCAGTCCCTTGACTATTGTCCCTGTTGTTTCTCCCACTTCCTTGACTATTTTCCTTGTTGTTTCTCTCATCTCCTTGACTATTGTCCCTATCTCTATTCAATTCGCTTTTCCCCTTTTACAATATTTTCTTGTTGGCTTCTTTCTAGTTTATTTAGAGATGTCAATATTGTGTGGCACTAGACGTCTCAAAATTTATCAAGTCTGTTTTCATATCGTAGTGTGTTTTTTCTTTATAGACAATGAAGCTGCTGTTCGTTGTGTGTGCAATTCTTCTTGTAACTGGTCCAGTTGTATCCCATCCCATCGATATACGGGACCAACAACAAAGCCAAAAACGCATTTGACGCACTTCCTGGACAAACCAGCGCTCGATGCCAACTTTGCTATGTAAAAAACGCTAACGGGAGGTGCTTCAAGGATTTTTACTACTTCTACTTCATGGAGCTCTACCGGAAATCACTTGTAAATAATACACAACATACTCACTTGAGGATCAATAAAACATGAATTAATTTACTGTCGTTTGTGTTCATTTTCATTCTGTGTTTTTCCCTGTTAGCAGAGTCTTCCACAGCTCGATTCTGACGAGAGAAAGGAATCGAACTGTGGAAGACTCTGCTAGCAGAGTCACAATTATCTTTCACAATTATCTTTCACAATTATGTTCATGAACCGAATTACTGAGACAAAATGTTGACCGTCTACTAGTGTGCTGTAGTTAATTATTTCAATCCAACACATTATGGATTGCAAAATATCACACGTCAAAGTCCGACCAAAGTGAAAAGAAAGACCAGAACTGCATACTTTCAAGTAGCATGTTGGGCGATAAACCAATGTGCAAGTCAAAACTTTTAGTAGAATTAAGTTATAACCAACACGCTACTTTGTGCATTGCATTATATTAGTAGATATTAGACGCCTTAGATCGTCAATTAAACCGGCGTGTTGATGTCAATATCAGCAACTGATTGAGTACTAGTGCAAACTTCTCGCAATTCATCATAGAATTTTTATAATAATAATAAAGGATTATTAACCGAGCGTGAGGTCTGTACGGGAGAATATCAGACTGAGATTTGACAGTACGGAACGAGCGCAACGAGGTCCGTACAAAAAAGACCGAGGTCTGATATTTTTCCGGACAGAACGAACAATTAAGCGAGGTTAGTAAATCGTTTATTATATGGCTTTTTTTCTGAGCGATGTACGAAATTTCAAATATTTTATCGCCGAATTTCTCATTGTTGAATGAATAAAAATACATGCATTAAATACACACTAAACTGTCTAAAAAAACACTTTGCAGGTATGAAAAGGCAAAAATTTAACAAAATATTTATTGCAATACTTTACAAGTTGTTTTTTAATTTCCTGGTCTGAAAAAAATACGAAAATTGGGCCGTTGTCATGGTAACGGTCTGATATGGGAAAATATCAGACCGAAAATCAGCCAATCAGAGCGCACGTACTATCGTAGCCATATAATAATTATCTTTATTCGCCTCTTTTTTTTGTCATGTAATTACAATTTATAAGCATATAAATGTGGCAAGAAAATCTCAGCAAGTCTTTAAAGACTTTTCTAGGAGATTTCCTTCTATAATTACATATTGTTTTATATATATACATATTTTCTGGCGACGTGATTATTATAATCAGTAATGGTAATGGGCTCCTGTTATAATAAAATAACCGATGTAGAATAATTATTTATAAAAAAATGGTAAAATTTACATATATTAAAATATAATCATGTATATATTTGTTTACAAGCAATAATATAATAATAAGTATAGATACTTATAATTGATAATTGATTATAATTGATAATTGATAAAATTATAATAGCACATGTTTTTTTGTTTGTTTTTTTGTTTTTTTCATTTTATAAATTAAATGAATTTACAAGCAATATTTTGATTTTTCTTTTGAATTGTCTGAGTGAATGAGATTTTTTACATCGTCACTCAGATCATTCCATATTTGTATGCCAAAGTTTTTTAGGGACATTTTTCTGTAATTTGTTCTACTATAGTTGATATGCAGTTTATCTGACGATCTAGTTTCATATTTGTGTATTTGATTGTTTGTCTTAAAATAGTTTAAAAAGATGCTAGAGGGAAGAATGTTTTTATCGTATTTATACATAAATTGGCATGTTAGGTAGTTGTTTATCTGGTGTACGTTTAAAATTTCTAGTTTTTTGAAGAGTTGCTTGCTGGGCTGGCGATAATTTGAGAAAGTAATTGTTCTTAGTATTCTTTTTTGAGTTTTTTTTTGTAAACTGTTAAGTTGTGTGGTAAGTATTTCCCCATATTGAATTACAGTATATTAATTAAGGATAAATCATAGAGTAGTATAGCATTGTTAGATGTTTAATGGTCAGGATATGTCGTGTTCTTGTTAAGACTCCAGATGCTCTACATATGTTTTCAAAACAAACTCAATGTGGTGTTTCCAATTTAAATTTTCGTCTATATGAACACCAAGAAATTTAGTGTAATTGACCTGATTCATGTTATCGTTACTCATCTGGATGTTAAAATTTTCCATTACATTTCTCTTATTTTTTGTTTTAAAAAGTATAAAGTTAGTTTTCTTCACATTCAGTGAAAGTTTATTCACACTTACCCAAGTTGCAACTTTTGTGAGTTCTATGTTAATGTTTTCTGTTAATGTTTTAAACAGGGTTCGTGCCGATGTCTGTAAACAAAATCTAAGGAGTTTTCAAGGATTTTCCAGGACCAAAAAGTAATTTGTAAGCACGTTTTGCGACATGCTTTGGCTGATGCATTCTGGGACGGTCGTTCCCAGTACCCCTCAATAAATGCAGGGATGCCTGTCGGATAATGCCTTTGCGATTATAATTAATCTTGTTGAGCTTATTTTACGAAAATAATGTACAATACTATAATTTTTACTTAACTTTAATTTGCAATACTAGAATTTTTACCCTACTCTAGCTAGAATTAAGGAGTTTTTAAGGAGTTTTTGCTGATTTTCTAAAATTCAAGGGCTTTTCAAGTGCCCTTAAAAACGTAAATCAAATCTAAGGAGTTTTCAAGGAGTTTAAGGAGTAGCACGAACCCTGTTTAAAGAAATATTTGTATTTATATCTACCACAACAACATCTTGTTTTGGTCATATAACACAAACATGTACTTCCAAAATATGCTATGGATAAATCAATAACAAGAGAAAGAAATACCGACATCCATGTAATAGGTGTATTACAAACATGCTACAGCAATGGTCTAGCAATAAATTTATTTACAGAAAGATTCCAGATTGAGGGAATCAAAACCACCACATCAAAAACACCACCTTTCAAGTTTTATTTGTATACGATTAATTTACCCATGTTTATTAAAACCATTCAACAACTTGACACCATCCATGATAGAAAAATCGTGGCATGCATGCAAGTCTTACAACATGATGATGAGAGTGAATATGTCATTGTCCATGTTATTTTTGTCTAGTATCGGTAGTGTTCTGGTTTGAATGGACCATCAACAGGTAATCCAAGATAGTTGGCTTGCTTGGAGGTTAGTTTTGTAAGGTGAACTCCCAGATGGTCAAGATGAAGTGATGCAACTTTCTCGTCGAGCTAAAGTAGTGATAAAAAAATTTTGTTAACAATATTGTAAAGAGAATGTGAGTTCTTATGTTTAGACAAACCACTAGAGGAACTACAGGTTATCAACAACATTGTCATCAACATTTGTGTTGCCATTCTCATCATCACTGCACTAAGCATCCCCATTATTATGATTATTACTATCATCATTATCACCCATTCCTCTTCTTCCTCCTCCTTCTCCTAATCATCACCATCACTGCCACCGCAATCATCATTATCTTCTACATCTAATATTTTTGGTGGCAAGTTTGTGGTGGCGAGTTTGTCTATAGGTGAGTTGACTGTGGACCAATCCAAACAGTGCATACAATCAGAACCCCTTAAGACATAAATTTTGTATCGAACAACATTTTAAAGTTTATATAGCATTACAGTGAATGTCATTAACATTGTCCACTACTAAAAGACAAGCTTTGTGGCACCACATAAGTCTACTCCAAACTCTCGATACTAGCACATTGTGAACATATATTTCTCAAACTCATTAATAATTCATGAGCTAATCAACCAGTGTGAGCACACCATTTGTACCACGTGCATGGGTTTGAAACCCCGATGAAACACGATTATAGGTTGACCGGTGTTTGAAATATTTTCATCACTAGTGATGAAAATATTTCTAAATCTACATAGTGGTGGGAAATCTGAAAAGAATTAGTATTCCCTAGTTACCTACCTACCTTACTATCCTTTATTCCCTTAACCTTTCTACCTAATTTACATTATTATTTTTACATTATTTTTCCCCCCTTTTTTTATTGGCGTGTCCGAGTCTCGAACCTGCAACCCTTGGAGTTGAATTCCCTCTTCATACCAGCTGAGCTATTGGTGATTTGGTTGGCAAAGTAGAGTCTTATTTCCCACGCCATCAAATACTCTGTATATATTATATCAGAAATTACACTGACGTCAAGAACTCACATAAATGAACTTTATTCGCATCTTTAATGATCCCTACTGAAGTTACAACTTATATTTAAATGACAATTTTGATTATTCTCTAAAGAAAATGAAAAAAAAAACTACTTATGTAGGTAGTTACAAGTTATCAGTTCAGAGTACAATTTGAAATATTGCTCAACTGAACTTAAAGGAACATTTTCTAAGCCTTTTTGAACAACTTCAAGTAAAAACCCCGTAACACTCCTTATAAACCCTACAGTATTTCGAAATCCAATAAATTCCGCACGAGAGGAATTCAAAATAACTCTTATAATCCCAGGCAACATAATGAGTGACCTATTATATTATAAAGAACTAGCCACATTCCTGCATAATGAATTATTTATTCGACTGAGAAGTAATTCCAAAAAGCTCGTGCTTCGTGTTTCATTAGGGTTTACAAACACTCAAAAACAATAAAAGCACTCGGCCTACGGCCTCGTGCTTTCAAATGTTTTATCGTGTTTAGAAACCCTAATGAAACACTCGTACTCGTTTTTGAAATATTACTTCCATAATTCTTATTTCATGTTCACTGTTGCTCATTATATATGTAGTTTAAAAATTGAAATTTCAAATACTGAAAACAAATAAACAAATAATCATGTGTCTCTTGTAGTGTTTATCTCTACTTTACCTTGATTACATTAACAACATTGACTGTTTTTGATTGCTTTTAATATAATTAGACTTACTGTCTTTGGAAGCATATAGACTCCAACTTCGTATTCCTTGCTCTTGGTCCACAATTCTAACTGAGCAAGAACTTGGTTGGTGAAAGAGTTGCTCATGACAAAGCTAGGATGTCCCATAGCACAGCCAAGGTTAACAAGACGGCCCTCAGCCAGTAAGATAACATGGCTACCATTGGGAAGAGTGTATCTATCGACCTTCAAACAAGTACATCAAATGTGATTTGAGAAAAACTTTGAAGAACTCTAAATCTAGTACAAACAGTACAAACATTAGAGTGGTTTTCAGTAACCTGTGAAACACACTTTAGTGTATCACTCTTTATACACCTTAATTCCATTGTGTTCTTTTGTTGTTCTGATTTGACTATTACACTTTAACTAATACACTTTGTTTCACGGGTTAACCACTCTAAAAGCGTGCAACATAAATAGTAGGTAATAGATCCGACGAAGGGCTAAAGCTCGAAACGTCAGTAAAGTTAAGTCAACATTTTTTACGGTGTTACAAATTTCATTATATTACCTATCATTTATATCAAACACCGACGCAGCCTTTACTAGTTTACTCACTAGTTTCCATCAACATAAATAGTACTAAACAGTGATATTTTATGCTAATTCTATTGTTCTCTATTGTTTACTACCGGTACTTATTTCATGGGCACTCTATTTGCGCTCTACTATGGTCACCACTTATTAGATAATCAATTCTTATCAAACACACTATACAATTTTCTCTACTAAAGTCTCCATGCATTAAAACTTAAACTGAATGAGTTAGAGTATAAGGTATAGTATAAGAATTGTGAACACTTTCAGTTTTCTTTGCTACATTTTGAAACTCTCATCTCATGAGTGAATAGATTAGAAATAATATTTAAATTGTGAGACAGTAGCTATATAAAATTTTTGATTCAATTTCAGTGGCAAAGCTTGTGTCTGAATGAATATATCAAGGAATTATATGTTCTTTACCTGTGGCTTGATGACATCTTTTTTACAGTTTTCATTCAGCCAAGCGACATCAATTTCACAGTCAAAATGACCAACATTGCAGACGATAGCATCATTCTTCATCTTCATAAAGTGCTCTTCGGCAATGATACCACTACAACCAGTCGATGTTACGAATATGTTAGCCTTTGAACAAGCTTCTTCCATTGTTAGGACTTCAAATCCTGAGGAATTGACAGCAATTTGTGTTATTTGTAATAGAATGATAAAAATGATAAAAGAATGATTTGATCATTCTCATTCCTGTTATCATTCTCAAAATTACCATAATTATCATCTTCACCTATTATTATCAATGTTACCATAACTAGTCATCATTACCATCATCACTAACATAAATATCATTTATAATCATCATCAACATTGCATTATCACAATCCACATCATCACTACAACTGCCACCTTCAACATTATCAATATCATCACATACCATCAGCATAATAATCAATTTCTGCATTATTATCACCACCAGAATCATAACCAGAATCACCATATCAACATCGTCACCTTCACCATTATCACCACCATAATAATTACAACAATCACCATATCAACATCATCTTTATTATCACCACCATCATAATCATTACCACAATCACCATATCAACACTATCATCATTATGTAGGGCCAGATCTAGGGGGTGTCCCTAGTAGCATCAGACACCCTAGCACTGCAATTACCCCTATCTTATTTAAAACCATAAGGGAGCGGACACCCCCTTACACCCTAAGAGCTCTTCATTTTCAATAGACCTCTTTACCTCCGTACTAGTATGCAAATTGCCCATTGCAGACCACGTGTCATTCCCTTGAGAATTGTTCTTTGATGATGAACGTGTAATATCATTTACATGTGAAAGAAACAATTCCTAGGGGTAGCATCAAACAAGGAAGGTAAAGAGGTCGATTGGGACACCCCCAGAAAACTTTCTGGATCCGCCCCTGTTATGACCACCATAACTACTACCACTATCACCATATCAACATCATTATGACCACCAAATCACTACTGTAAATGATCGTAATACCAATTAGTATATCCATGTGTTAAATCAATTCCGTATGTAAACAGTTGTCAATTATCGTGTCGTTTTGTCGTATCGCATGTCATATTTTAGTCTACAAATTATCGTCAACACAACAACATCGCTCGCTATATTAATCGTACAAGAGTTATAAAGGAGAAAAGAGGTATGATTTCTTTATTATTCATAGACCTATATTAATTGATTGTAAATAGATTCATATTGCATGATTGATAGCATATTCCAGCATACCTATACGTTATTGATTCGACTTGAACTTATGATTGTATACACTGATTGTTGTAACTATTATTGATATTACTCGATGTAACTTGTAACTTAGTGCGCTTCCCATTACGTTAATTTGCAGTTTTACGTGACTCAATAAACCGCCAGAACCTCATCGAAGGTCTCAGTAATTCCTTATCCTTTAATAGAAAGAGGCGAAACAAGGGGCGTAAGCACGATCGCGTCCCCAGCCGCTACACGCTACCACTTTTCATCTCCCATGGTTACTCACCCTCCATAGCGGCCTGTAGAGCATTAATAGGGTCAATCTCAGTGACAATAATCCTAGCACCAAAGCCTCTAAGAGAGTGGACAGAGCCTTTGCCGACATCACCGTAACCTGCAACAACGACAACCTTTCCTGCCAACATGATATCAGTAGCTCTCTTCAAGCCATCGACAAGAGATTCACGGGTGCCATAAAGATTATCAAACTTGCTCTTAGTGACAGAGTCGTTGACGTTGATGGCAGGAACCTTCAGGTCACCCTTCTCTTTCATCTTGTAGAGGTTGTGGGCACCAGTTGTGGTCTGCTCAGACAATCCTTTGATTCCTAAATGATGAAGAAACTACTACTTCAGAATATACTTCACAAATGATTATTTAAAATAAAGAATAACACTAGAATTGAACGTGATTATTATCATCATAAACCCACATCCCATGAGCAAATAGATTATAAATATGTTTTATTATGAACACTTAGTGTATTTGAACTCACTGCTTGATTTTTAGAGGTTTTGAAGCAGTAGTAGGTTCAGCAAATAATAACAAGTCAAGTGTTCACAGTTTGAGTATCCTCACTGTAATGTAATATTAATGTTCAACATCATCACTACCACCACCATAGTCATAATCATCATCACCACCATGATCATCATAATCATCATCATAGTCATCATCATCATCACCACCATGATCATGATCATGATCATGATCATCATCATCATCATCATCACCGTCATGATCATCATAGTCATCATCATCATCATCATTACCTGGTAGGAATTGAGGGTATTTCTCATGGACAAGGTTGGTCAGAGCACCAGCATCATCCAAGATCAAGTTTAAAGGTTGTCCATCAGGGAAGACAAGAGTCTGATCAATGCACCAGACATACTCCTCATCAGTCTCTCCCTTCCAGGCATACACAGGGATCCCAGTCTTTGCAATGGCAGCTGCAGCATGATCTTGGGTAGAGAAGATGTTGCAAGATGACCATTGGACCTAGAGGAATGATAACGTCATCACATTTAGTAATCAATAGTAAGTATCGCATCATTACCACCATCAACATTGCGATCATCTTTATCATAAAAATAATAATCACTACAATTGTTATAAAGCATCATCAACCAACACTGTTATGATTATCATCATCATCATCATTGCATCATTGCATCATTTTGTAATATTAAATATTATTCTATTTTGTATATATTGTTTTTAGCATTTTTTGTTATGCAGGGCTCTATTGATAACATGTACTGACTAACCCTGTTGAAATAACAATATTATTATTATAATATTCGGGTTTGTAAACCCCTCGGAAGACAAAAGAATCCGAGGTGATCATGGTAGTAATATATTCTCACTGGCCATCGTCCCTCGGTCGATGATTAAGATATGGGAACAATAGGACTCCATTGTTCTAGGCTGAACAATTCCAGTAGATCCCTCGTTCCATTCGGGCTTACACTCAATCATGACATCCTTTCCTTCCAACCTCCATACCCTATGGTAATCTCCTAAGGGTATCTAATAATTATCCTACTTGAATCCCATCTTCTAATCATATTCCATCCCATAACTCAGACTCTCAGACCTCTTCTCCCAAAACTCAAAACTCGATCTTCTTCAATATATGTCGTACTGCGAAACTCGTTCCAAATGTTGCAAAAGCAAATATTCCAATAACTTCCTCTACCAGAGGAAACTTATATTTAAAGTAATGCTTCTCCCCGAAACTCAGAAATAAAACCCCAGAAAGTCCGCGACCCAGAGGGTAACAAAAAAGAAATACTATAGGCATGACAAAAAGTGTTAAATAAAACAAAGGGCTCCCCCTGACCAAACCGGACCAGGAACCCGCCCGAAGGCAGGTTATAGGGTGTTCGTTTAGATTTACCCTTCTGGTCGCGGCCGAGCAAGTTGAGAAAAATAACGCAAAATAAAACAAATAGAGAAAAACAAATAAAAATAAAAAAATGAAGAAATAAGCAGATACGTTAAACATGTTAAAATAAGTAGATGAATAAAAATAATAGATAAATGAATGAAAAAACTACACGAGAACAATCGTTTATTTGCATTACCTATAGATTGATTAAGCACAGCTGCGGCTAACCCGAGTCTTAGTACAAATGCAAAATAGACGTTAGCGTGGACACTTTTCAAGCGGTTATACATACTGCTCCCCAAGGTATAGAGTGGTATCTGTGACACAATCAATTAACTTAGCCAGCCCGTAACTACTAGTTTACCTTGACAAACTTGATGTAGTACAACCCTTATAGCTACTGTGCCGACAGTGCACACGGCCAAATTCTTAAGCCGACTTGAGGCCTAAAGTAATTATAATCCACTTTAGAATGTAAATAGTACAACCCTACTGACACACGGTAAGACAGCCGACACACGGCTATTTACGCCAGACCATTATATAATTTTGACAGCCAAAATTGCCGACATACGGCTATTGTAGTTTTACCACTTCTTGGTGTGATTTTCTTATATAAGCCAAACTTGCCGACACATGGCTATTTGCGTCAGACCATTATATAATTTTGACAGCCAAAATTGCGGACACACGGCTATTGTAGTTTTACCACTTCTCGGTGTTAATTTCCTTAAGCCAAAATTGCCGACACACGGCTATTGTAGTTTTACCACTTCTCGGTGTGAGTTTTCTTAAGCCAAACTTGCCGACCCACGGCTACTTCAATTCTCTTTGCCGACCCACGGCTACTTCAATTCTTTTTGCCGACCCACGGCTACTTCAATTCTTTTTGCCGACCCACGGCTACTTCAATTCTCTTTGCCGACCCACGGCTACTTCAATTCTTTTTGCCGACCCACGGCTACTTCAATTCTTTTTGCCGACCCACGGCTACTTCAATTCTCTTTGCCGACCCACGGCTACTTCAATTCTCTTTGCCGACCCACGGCTACTTCAATTCTCTTTGCCGACCCACGGCTACTTCAATTCTTTTTGCCGACCCACGGCTACTTCAATTCTTTTTGCCGACCCACGGCTACTTCAATTCTTTTTGCCGACCCACGGCTATCCAGCCGACACACGGCTATTTATACCAGACCATTATACAATTATGACAGCCACAATTGCCGACATACGGCTATAGTAGTTTTACCCCTTCTCGGTGTGAATTTCTTTAAGCCCAACTTGCCGACACACGGCTGACATATGGTTATTATACAAAATCTGCCAACAAACAAAAAGTATATAACAAAATAAAACATATATACAAGCGGCGAACAAAAAAAACAAAAAACAACAACAACAACAACAACAAAATGCCGACCACGTGCCATCACACTGACAGTGAGGACGTGAAAATCAGACATGCATGTATGACAACGGTGCGACTACAAACACAAACGACGGACAATAATGGCTACGAACAGACAAGTAATAACACACGCATAAAACCAAAACATGGGATGCCGACCATGTACCACGTACATGGTCGGCATCCAATACGACAAGTAATACGAACAGCGACTGAGGACTAAGTACGATAAGACATGACTAGCCGGGTTACACACCGTGCGGGCGACAAACACAAACGACGAACATTTAAATACCACGGTAAACACTCCTAAGACACAATTATCCTGAAATATAGAGCGACTAAGTACACGACTACACAAATTCTGGCCAAAAGCCCCGAAACTGAATAATATTAAGAGTAAAATACATTCGCTACGTGAGACACGTGTGCTAGTAACTATCGAACTATGCCAAGATATTCGACGTAAAACATTAGCTTACACTAAAAGTAATTCAAACACACGGTACACTAAACTCCAAGCAAACTAAAACTCACACATGGCCAGTCTGGCGCCTAGTCGTGGATATAGAATTTTTTTTCCAATCGCCGGAGTAGACGGAGTACGAATCCAAGGTTTGATGTTGTTCGTCTCGCTAGTTTGGGCAACTAAGAATGAGCTAACACCAAATGCATTGTTTATATAGTCTTGCATATCATTAACCATCTCCCCTTGGAGTAGATGGGCAGTGGGAATATTACTACGAATAATTCCTTGCACAGATATTACCCTCCCCTCGTCTCTACTAGAGTACAAACACTAAAAGTGTGCAATACTTTGTACTATTTACCACTAAATAGTGTTGATTAAACAATAGAGAACAAAAGAATTTGCATAATTTAGCAGTATTTAGTGGTATTTATGTTGCACACTTTTAGTATTTGTACTCTAGTAAACATCAGACTTAGAAAGAATTTACTTGGCGATTTTTGTCGAAAAAAAGTCTTTGATTAATAATGCCAGGATTCGAACCGAGAGCTTCTGCATTGCTGTGTCCCCGTTTTAAACCATTATACCACTGAGTCATTTGATGGAAAGTTTGAAACAAAAACACGTTTTATGTCATCAAGTCATTAGAATTCAAGTTCGTTAGCATTAATTGCTCTGAATAGATTTGAAAAGCGATTGTTTAATATTTCCCTGTGGGAATTCATTGACAATGAACATTAAATTATGAACAGATTATTGATAATTTTTAGGATTGTTTTGATTTGCTACATTCAAATCTCTCCTCGGCTTTAAAGTTAATTTTCACCATATAAAATTGTTCATTTTTAATTTATTCAAAGATTCCTCCCGAATAATTAATGAGGATTTGAAGCTGCGCCTCGAACTGGAACTAATTGCGCGGACTTGAAATCCCGTCCAGTCCTCATTGTCGGTATTGAAACATTACGTAAAATACTGTTCCTTTTTTTTAGGCTAATAAACTTGTGGCCCTCTTGATCATTCAACCATCAAAAACTGTAGTCATATAATTGTCACCATTACATTATTATCACCACCACCACTATTATCATCACTAAAGTAACTATCACTAACATTATCACCACCATTATTGTGATCATTATCATCATCATCACTACCATTATCATAGTGATCCCCACCATTACTCATCCTCGGGAACCCAGGGGTAATCTTCTGTGGCTCGTTTCTCGCTCCCAGAAAAAATACCCCTGGGAACGTAGTCTTTTGGAGCTTTTTCCGGAAGTTAAAATTCAAACTTATTTAACAACTTTCTTTGAATGGTTATCTTGATTTTCATTGGTCGATCAGGAAAGAGCTGAATTTTGACTTCTGGAGCAAGCTCCAACAGACTACGTTCCCAGGGGTATTTTTACTGGGAGCGAGAAACGAGAGACAGAAGATTACCCCTGGGTTCCCGAGGATGCACCATTACTGTAATCATCATAACATACATCGGCACCAAGAGCTGTCAGTGTCTCAATCAAGACAGCTGTCTGGATGGTCATGTGAAGACATCCAGCAATCCTGGCTCCTTTCAGTGGTTTGGCATCACCAAACTCCTTACGCAAAGCCATCAGTCCTGGCATCTCATTCTCAGCCAGTTCAATATCCTTACGTCCCCATTCAGCCAAAGCAATATCGGCTATAACAAAAACAAAGAATAATAATAAATGCTATGCATTGTTACAGCTTAAAAAACTCATTAATAATTCATGACCATTTTGTCCAATCCGATGCCCCTCTCTGGTCACGAGGAAAGCATTGTATATCGCATAATCTACGGCCGCTGAAACGCGGAGGGATTTGAATGCGGCCCAGGGGAATGATGATGTACAATAGAAGAACAATGGAATGCAAATGAACATGAAGCATTATATAATGGCACATGTGTCATTATATAATACTTCATGTCCATATTTCAAATATTACCCTTACCCCCATCCCCCCATCTCTACTGACGAGTGAACATCAGACTTAAATAATTTACTTTTAGATTTTTGGCGAAAAAAATACTTTGATCACGAGTGCCAATGCCAGGATTCGAACCGAGATCTTCTGCTTGGTTTTATCCGAGCTTTAACCAATTATGCCACTGAGGCAATCGATGAAAAGTTTGCAACGAAAAGTCATCAAATTCATTAGCATTCAAGTTGGTTAGCACTCCTCTATTATTAGTGTAGATCAATTCCCAAATGCAAACAACCTTCCGTTTTCTTTTGTTTCATCGATATTGGACAAAATGGTCATAAATTACTAATGAGTTTTTTACGCCGTTCAATAAACTCGCAGAACGTGTTTTATCAGGTTTAAAATCCCTTGGGCTTCGCCCTCGGGATTTTAAACCTGATAAAACACTCCTGCTCGTTTATTAAACTATTCATAACGCACCTTACCGTGCCCACCCAATTAAAGTTTTGTACAAGTTAGCTTAGCGTTCAAAAGTTTCACTTTTCAATTTGTTTTTCAGACACTTAAAAATTTAACTCTTGTCTTCGCTTTGAACATTTCAAAGTGTTTATCGTTTGTTTGTTTGTTTGTTTGTTTTTTCTTTCTGATTATTTAACTTGTAGAAAACTTTAATTAATAGGTGGCCATGGTAACAAGGGGCCGTTTTGTGTGCGCATGCGCCAGTTGCCTAAATTTCATGAGTGATTCACTTCAAGCGATAAATTACGCCGACATAAGAGACAATTTCAACAATATTATTTGGATGTTTTCGACGCTGAAACGTTCTGTCATGGCTCAAGAATACTCATAAATGGTTCAACCTACAACAAGGAGAAACACCGGCGTTATTGGACCGATTGGGACTGTTTAAAATCTTATTCTAGAAATGTTGATATAAAGAACTTTGTGTTTACAATATGGAGGCTGCTGAGGTTTATAAACACAAATACTATGTTAGTTTTGATGAGTGCTGGTCAAGATTTACTGCAGGCATTGAAGTAAATGATAAATGTACATGTGTAGTAATATAATTAAGCAGCGTTTATGGACATCGCACTCGCAATGTTCGAACGACAATTTCTTGAAATGTATAATAATTACGCTTAACTATTATTAGCTGTTATGTAAAATATTCGAAAATATTACTTTTCCGAAAAAATACCACTAAGGTTCTAAGGTTACCAATATCAAGATTTAAGCTTTACAAATGTGTTCATAATGTTTTCTTGCCGATGAAAATTGGGGAATGATGTGAATTCTGCAAATTCTTATGTGATATTTAGCACTCACGGCATTTTTAGCATTTCTTTGCTTGGAGAATTCAACTTGTCTGAATTAATTTATCATATAGATATTTGCATAGTTCTATAGCTGTATCATTATTAACATTGAAATAAGCTATTGCAGTACGATCGATTCACATTTTAGGACTTAATTGTTGACGAAGATGTGCACATATATTTTACTATATTATGACTGTACAAATTGGCTTCGTGTTAAAGATCTAGCCAAAATACCACGGCGATTTTTATAAAATTTGAAAGAAAATCATGTGAACTTTTCTTATATCTAATTGATTTTGATAGAAAAATTGTCCCAATAAATAAAAATAGCAATTATGCTCACACTGGCCTCCAAAATCAAAGCCTCCGCAGCAACAACAATGTCGTTCCGAGAGCCCACGGTTGTTATAGCGCAGCAGTTGCGCGCATGCTCATGCAAAATGGCCCCTTGGTAAGGTGCGTCGCGCTGTAATATTGAATGTTTAGTTTGTTTATTGACATATTTTGTTTTTGTTTTGCCAACCAACCATTGTAATAATAGGTGGACGTACAGTGACGTATTTGGTTTTGGCTTTGCCAACCAACCATTGTTATTTGAACTAAGAAAATCATTGGCAAATTAGCATCCCAATCTCAACACTTGTAAACATTTGGTTCACCTATTTAACAATTAGACCCGAAGCCCGAATGGGCTACGGTTCAATAGTCCACGAGGCCGAGTCTTCTTTAGTGTGTTACTTACATTTTTAAAGATAAAAAAAAAATATATCCAAATTTAAAAAGTCAACCCCTGATTCGATGCGGACCCTTAAACGTTGGTTAAACAAAATGGGACTCAAAAGGGCTAACCATAGAAATGAAGATAGATTAGAAGATATAGTATCTGCAATCGTAGAAGAAATGGATGGTTGCGTAAGATCTTTTGCTGGCTATCGTGAAATGACAAGGAGACTGAAATATAAACACAACGAAATCGGAAATTCTTGCACCTTCAATAAAATACTGTAAAGAGCGTTGAAAATCATACCACCACCTTATATTTAGTGTTCAGTATTTCATGATACGGTCACTCTCTTACGAAAACCCCTAAACTTCCATGTAGATATAGCTGTAAACATTAAAACTAGATCAGCAATTCGAACTCGGAAATCGGAAATCGGAAATCAGAAGTCCGAAATCCGAAATCGGAAATCGGAAATCGGAAATCAGAAGTCCGAAATCGGAAAATGAAAATCGGAAATCGGAAATCGGAAATCGGAAATCGGAAATCGGAAATCGGAAATCGGAAATCGGAAATCGGAAATCGGAAATCGGAAATCGGAAATCGGAAATCGGAAATCGGAAATCGGAAATCGGAAATCGGAAGGCCCTTTCTCCTTGTTAGGCTTTCAGTGATATAAATGTACTTTGAATGAAACCTTTCAAAGCCTTGAATATCACTTGTTGTTTTGTTGTTTAGCTTTTTCTTTGCCGCGTAGAACTTGTTTCTGATATCTCTTGACGTGAATTTTACGATGATTGCTGGTGGATCGGACTTTTTGGGATCTTGCTTTAGACGATGGCTTTGTAGAGATATCCTGATCTTGGACTTTTACGCCAATTAACTTCCCAACGTCCTTGACTACTTCATTAGTGGACTTACACGGTGCAATAGTTGGGATCCCTCTCAGCTCCAAGCAGTCTCGTCTAGAGTATTGCTCGTGCTCATTTAGTGTGTCATGTATATGACTTAACTATACTTTCACGGCTGTAATCTCCCCTTTCTGGGTTTCGATGAGTTGATTGACTTCCTTTTTACCAGCCTCTAGCTCCTTCACTTTTCTTTCCAGGTTGGTGTAATCGTCACTCATGTGAGTAAGAGCCGTTTCCATTTAAGAGATTTTTTTTAAATGGGTTTTTTATCAATTAAACTGAGAATGGTTTTCTCATCCATTATTAGTTGACGTACAAAAAAAAAACGTGTTAAGACAGAAGAATTAGATAAATAAGTTCAAATTCGCGCGCTTACGAACTTACGAATAGCCACTGCGGCAAAAAAACGTTTTCCCCCTCTGCTTGCAGCTTTTTAAGTGCCTGATGAAGCTTCTAGGGATACCTGGAATAACTATTGCACGTTCCCCTAAGAGTAGCGTTTGGTTGTGACCATTTTAAAGTCATAATATTGAAAAAAGTTGTCGATTTGGTTGCTAAACACATACTTTGCTTTGTAAGGCCCCATTCGCACTAGCCTGCCAAAGTTTGTTTGGCTCAACCAAAATTCATACCAAAGTTTGTCTCAACCAAATTTTGGTTTGGAAACTGCATTCGCACTATAATATTAGGCCGATCGCAAACGTCAGCCAAGTGTCACTTGATAGGTACATTTAAGCGTCTCATTTTGGAGCAGATTCAGCTATTTGACTACAGTATTAATTGTTATTGAAAAATAGAACATTTCCCCGTACAAATCACGATAATATATGGCACGCTAATCTAGACAAAAATACTTCGCAATAAATATGATACTTTTTGCAATCTACGACTTATTTTGATGAAAATAAACCTTATTTGAGATTTTAATGCATTATTTCAATTGTTACTTGTATTAATATTTGATGTTTTTTTATCTAATAAAAAGAAAATTTCCGAAAACGAACGACATTTGGAATCAGTGACTTGTTTATAAATATCTCGTACTTGTTCCAAAAAATAATACTTGTTCAAAATAAATTGATTATTTCAAAATATAGTACTTGATTAAATAAATAATACTTGCTTGAAGATATTTATACATGTTTGAATATAATACTTTTTCGATTATAATACTTTTTCGATTATAATACTTGTTCGCAAATATAATACTTAGCCCACGATCATTGGGTCAGCAGTATCTGTTTTTCAAGGAGAGGTCCTGGCACTTGTATTTATTTCAAAATGGCGGACTCCACCGATCTTCTTTTGGAAATTTTATATGTTGGAAAAGAAATATATAAAGAAATACAGAGAAACTTATTTGCTGTTGACGAAGAAACTGTAGAAAAGCTTTGTAATCGTTGCTTACAATTCATCATAGCACTTCTTATTGCATCAAGGAGCTTCGAATCCCATCAACATATCATAGGAGATATTGAACAAGCTGTTGTCGAGTTCCAGAAACTTTATGATAGGCTTGAAGAGCGATATAGTGTCTTTGAAGATAAGGGATTGACTTACTCATGTCCAAGTGTGTCTTCAAAGCACAGTAGAGGTCGGCCAAGCCTCGTTATTCCGCAGGAACAAATAGAAGGTCTCCGTTCTCTAGGATTCTCTTGGGCTGCAATGGCTAAGTTGCTGGGTGTATCAGAAAAGACATTGAAACGAAGAAGAGAAGATTTTGATATTTCCAGTACATTCGAAAATTTTTCTGACATATCGGATGATGAAATTGATCATTTTGTTAAGTCAGCTCTAGATATTTCACCAAAGTCAGGAGAAAGAATGCTGATTGGCTGGTTTAAAGGGAAAGGAATCCGTATACAAAGATGGAGGCTAAGAGAATCAGTGAAAACAACAAAATAATTTGTCAGGGGCAACCTGTAATTTTGTGACATCAACAATATCTGATGAAATCTTTAATTTGGTATGCTTTATAGCCTGATGATGTCACAAACTTACAGTTTGCCCTCAACAACGTTGTTTTCAAGTTAAAACACATCACAAAACTTGCAGTTTCTCATTCAAGTGGTAACTGTAATATTTCTTTAAAGTCAATATGCAACATGTAGTATACCACAAACAGAATCACAGATAAAACACTTTAGACATTTCACAATTTTAACACGTTTTAGCCCTCTCTGACATAATGCAGCTCGACGTCCCCTCCCCCTTCATACCAATGTTTTTTGTTCATACACTGATACAATAACAAATAATTTATAACATCAACATTGTAGCAGAGGATGGGGGTTAACATAGAAATATATGAGCATTTTTTTGCTCTCAAACACACACAAGTCATGTACTTTTGTCCAAGATTGTTAGTACTCAAAAGGCAAATTATTAATTACAGGGCTGCCACTGTTTGATTGCTAATAATGACCACTGAACTGTAATGTAATCAAAAGTTTAAAAAGCACAAATTCTGATCAACTTTCAGTAACTATTCACCAATAAACCACATGAATTGAATAACACAGTTCACATTTTGTTGACTCAATCCATATGTATTATGACAATAAATATTATGTTTGCTTATTAAAAAACAAGTATTAATCTGCCCAATCCACTGCTCTCATGATAAAAGCTAAGGCTTGGTGAAAATCTCTATTACTGGCTGTCATTGGTCCATATTTTTGTGAATAATAAAATAATAAATTGCAACTGAAATATTAACTGACAAACATCTGTTTCCAGGCACCTAGATGGACACCATAAGCTAATAAGGTGGCGAATTGTAATACATGGTGCAATCGATGGATTTTCTCGTATTGTTGTTTTTCTGAAAGCATCTACGAATAATAAAGCAACAACAGTTCTGGAGCTATTTTTAAATGCAACTCAAGTTCACTATTATTTACATCTACATACTAACAATAATATTTTCTAATTCATGTTATTTAAATAAGTGGTTATGTATCATTACTTCAGAATACAAATTGTTATATATATTATTATTTCAGAAAAAGAATACTTACTGTTTGATAGTTTTATACAATCAAAGCATTAACTACATATTAACAATAATATTTTCTAATTCATGTTATTTAAATAAGTGGTTATGTATCACTATTTCAGAATATAAATTGTTATATATATATTATTATTTCAGAAAAATATACTTACTGTTTGATAGTTTTATACAATGAAAGCATTAACTATATTTTTCCATTTTTCGCCATGAGTTTTAATTTTATTTCTTGATTTTGCTATAAGATTTTCAATTTTCTCAAAGTTTCTTAATGTGTTTTTAAATGAAAATAGAGAAGGTGTAATTCCTTTTCCTCTAGATTTATATAGTACTAGTTTATACAACAAAAGAATCATATTAATTTCTATGTCATTCACTCCAAGTATAATATCGATTTTTGTTATATTTGGTAGTTTTACCCTATGATTCTTGAGCCAGTCTTGAATTTCAAAATAAAAGTTTTTTGAGTTCACACATTCTACAAATAAATGTTCAACCGTTTCGAGGTGGTACAAACAATAGGAACAAGAAGGTGAGTCAGTTATTCGAAATCGATAAAGGTCACGATTGAGGTATAAAATATTATTCACAATTTTAAATTGGAAATATCTCAGGTAGGAGTCTATTGTTGTTTTATATATTCTTTCATAAACTTCTCGCCAGATAATTTCATGACTAAATTTTTTACACAAATTCGCTTGTGCTGTTGGTGGCTTAAAGACTTCATCAATTAGATGAGAGTATATATATCATTAGTTTTTATTTTTTCTAAAGCGATTTTTTTATTTCTCAGTTGTAGGGTGTTACTAACAACATTTTGTTTCATGTGTTTTTCTTCCTTTAAACTATGTATCCAGTCCTTTGGAATCGAATGAACCAATTGAAACCATTTAAATTTTTCCTCGTCTTGTAAACCCAATGATTGGGCATGCTCCCATGTGATGTTGCCATCACTATCACATAAGTCTATAATATAGTTTATCTGTTTCATCGCAAAAACTTTGAAATAAATTGAGTTGCTATTTATTTTGATATACTTATTATTCCATAAGTATTGTTCCGAAATAAAAGACAAGTCATTAGTTAAAACCTCATAGGTTATGTCATCCCAAGAGGTTAAGATATTTCTATAGAACTGAGGAATATCTGACGGAATTCGTTCAACATCGAAATTACGGTTGATGTGTTCAAAACCTCCAATTTGTCTAAGATATGAACGAGGTATACTGTTCCAAGTTTTTTGTCTGATGTCAGTAATTTTATGGCCCTTTTTATTCTATTAGCCTTAATGTATGTTCTGAAATGAGGCATTTTTAGACCACCACAAGTATAATCTCCAATTAACGTCTCGGTCTTAATTTTTGGCTTTCTGCCATTCCATATAAAGTCTTTTATGGAACTCTCCACCAGTTTTATAAATTCGTCATCGACAACCAAGTTATTACAGACATAGAATAATTTTGGAAGTGCCAAAGATTTCACTATTTGTATTTTCCCATACATAGTTAGATTTCCAGATTGTTAAAGTGGTTTTAAAATTTGTTAAAACTCTTTGAAAATTGTTTTTATAATGTAGAGTTTTATTCAAAGAGTGGAAGACTCCCAATATTCTAATGCCATTTTGATGAAAATCAATTCGCTTCATATTATTGATGTCGTTTAAAACATCGATTCTGTCACCAAAAGCTCCAATTTCTGATTTCTTGTAATTTATTTTTAACGAAGAGTATTCGTAGAATTGATTTAATAATTCTTAAAAACTTTTTTTTCCTTGCGCTTTACCTCTCCAGGTAAATCGTTTACTATTTGGATTTCTAATTCTCCAAATATCACAGAGATTTTGTGTGCTATGTGTCTCTTGTAAGAAAGACACTCCATTGTCTCCTTCATGTTTGTAAAGCCAATTAAGAATCTTTTTGTTTTTCCTATATTCCCCTAGGCCCCTAACATTCAATGACAGTATTATGCATTTTATAAGATGCATAAATGGGGCCAAAGATATTGTCCAATTTAATCCCATCACATAGACAACAATTTCATACCCAAAATGGTAAACTACGACCAAACTTTTAAATGCAATTAACTTATGGAAGTTGAAAAATACTATTTATTATTGTTCATATTATTGTTATGATATCTCAATCAAACCAGGCATACCTAGGTTGGGAAATTATTTATCTGTCTATGATTTGGAGATTCTTTCTATTTTCCAATCAAGATTCTGTAAATTTAAAGTAAATGTTCTAATATATTTGAAAACAAATGATGAATCAAATATAATCCGATTATACACATAATCCGATTAAGAATCCACATGCTTTGTAAACTGATCCGATTTTTATAAACTACGGAATTTGTCTAAGAGTTTAAAATGTGGAGGGGAATCAAAACAAGCCATTTCAGTTAATATTATTAAACAAGTATAGCTGAACGTTGGTGCTCATCCAATAAGAAAATGGCTGACTTTCAAACTGAATATCCGTGCGTTGAGGTTAAAATAATGTTTTCGAGGACAGCCACGAATTTACATTCGTCATCAAATACCACGGCTAATACCACGGATTCATCTCTGTTCGATTGATCGAGTGTGTGGTTTTGTTGACTTTGAAAACACACGTTGAAGTGATAATTACCGAACCTGTCAAAATTGACATTTTTACAAAGTTTGGTGGCCTTTAAAGCAGGACAGCGGCGTAAAGGCCCCATTCGCACTAGACCAAATTTTGTTTGTTTTACCAAACAAATCTGTCATCGACGAGGTAGGAACAGTGCGAATGATATTTTTGTGTTGGGACAAAATTTGTCGCTGTCAACCAAACTTCAAATACGCCGCTGTCCTGCTCTAAAGGCCTCCAAACTTTGTAAAAATGTCAATTTTGACAGGTTTGGTAATTATCACTTCAACGTGTGTTTTCAAAGTCAACAAAAACCACACACTCGATCAATCGAACAGAGATTAATCCGTGGTATTATCGTGATTTGTACGGGGAAATGTTCAATTTTTCAATAACAATTAATACTGTAGTCAAATAGCTGAATGTGCTCCAAAATGAGACGCTTAAATGTACCTATCAAGTGACACTTGGTTGACCTTTGCGATCGGCCTAATATTATAGTGCGAATACAGTTTCCAAACCAAAATTTGGTTGAGACAAACTTTGGTATGAATTTTGGTTGAGCCAAACAAACTTTGGCAGGCTAGTGCGAATGGGGCCTTTGAAGTTTGGTTGGCAGCGACAAATTTTGTCCCAACACAAAAATATCATTCGCACTGTTCCTACCTCGTCGATGACAGATTTTTTGGTAAAACAAACAAAATTTGGTCTAGTGCGAATGGGGCCTTGTCCGACCCATGCGGGGGATCCTAAGCCGATTAAATCTATTTTTAGTATGGGCGCGCAGTGGCCAGCTTTGAACGATCGAAGCGTTTATATTTTGGCTGCTACTTCATGTCTGTCTAAAGAAAAATAATTCTTAATGTGTATTTGTACTATTCATGAAGTTTTTTAGGTTTAATAAGACGTTTAAAACCGTGAAAAGGATGATTTGTTTTGACAACAAAAGCATGGCATTAAGGGGTGGACCATTAGAAGTTGGGGGAGGGGGGGTGGCAATTCCCAAAATAAAAAACGTGCAAGGCCAATGCGCCCCAAAAAAAAATCCTGTACAGAGCCAAGCTAAAAAAAAAAAAAAACGTGCAGAACCTTGAGGGGTAGCGAATGCTAAAATTTTAAAATCCGAGCCTGAGCAGTCTAGAAATATATCAGCTCATGCATTTATTGTATTTTAAAATTCTAGACTCCGAGACATCAAAAGCACGAAAATCCGAGATTCCCGGGGAGACTTTGATACATCAAAATCACAAAAATCCGAGACTTTGAGACATCAAAAACACGAAAATTCGAGACTTTGAGGCATCAAAAAACACGAAAATCCGAGACTTTGAGGTATAAAAAACACGGAAATCCGAGACTTTGAGACATCAAAAACACAAAAATCCTAGACTTACGCTCTTTCTATCAGTATACAAAATATACCAAAACAAAATCGACCTCGGTGTGTTTTCCCGACAAAAACTGAACAAATCGCCCGAAAGTAAAAAAAAAATCGCTGCGAAGTATCTGCGCCTTGTACCGGACTAATAAATAAAACGAAAAAACGGACTTTTCAAAAGTTTAACCAAAACACAAACAGTTGTTTTCGCTTTGAATTTCAGAGAACAAAATTCTGTAAAAAAAAAAAAAAAAAACGTGCAAGACCTCTCTGGTCGAAAAAAAAATCTTGCACAACCCGTGCGGCGAAAAAAAATAACCTAAAAAAATAACCTAAAAATAACCTACGTGTTTGTACGGACCAGGTGAGAAAAGCCGTACGGACCCCATCACGTGACTTTTTACAAAGGTTTTCTTAAGAGCGCGCGCCGGGCAAAATACGGGTCATATGATAAATCGGAATACTTATTTTGAGGTTAATACAATTTTTTAGCAAGATTATGGGTATATAAATGATGTGTACGAATTTAGTGGATTTCATCACGCCCCCTTCTGAATGTCTTTTGAATGTGTTAGCTTACTTCACTGCAGTTTATGCCAAGCGTGTGCAAATGATAAGGACACAAATATATCCGAACTTCTACGTGGATCTTTTAACTTCATTACTTACCAACTTTGTAAGGTAGCTTTCCTGAGTTCTTCATGATGATTTTTGTTGGAATTTACGGTCTTACAAAGTGCAAATTACAACTGATCTCTGGAAATATCACCGGCCTTGATGAGCTATGCCAAAAAAGAGATCGATTGCTCTTCGTTGACTCCTTTTGATGCCGACTGCCATTTTGTAACAGGGGTGATCTGATTGGTTGGTTTTGATGGTGTGTGCCCGAGACAGGAAGCCCATCTTCTCAGAATATCATTTCAAAACAGATTATGGGAAGGGAGGGGTGTGTTTACTAAATTTTACTTTAGTTGTTGTAATCGTCATTTGTAGCCTCGGAAACCAGTGTTCCAAAAAGCACAGGTTCCCATGTCCCATGTCCTGGAATCAATCTCTTTTCTACAGGTAATAAATCATTAGACATTCATCCTTTCTTTCATATTTTTTTTTTCATCCATCTATTCAACTATCCATTCACGATCCATTTACCGTTTCATCAAATTATCCATACAACATATCCATTCATTCATTCATTCATTATTCATTCATTTCTAGGTAATGTATTTGCGACCAGGCCTACATACGAATTCACCAAAGTTGTTAGCAGTATCATGCGACATTCTTTGCAGTTTCGTCATCCTTGAAAAAATCTAATGGTCCGTCCCTAAGTAAAAGCAATTGGTTTGATAAAAACTGCATAGGATTAGATATTCGGAGAGACTCTAAACTGACCAAAGTATGAGAATGAATTGATTGCGAATCCGCGTTATTTCTAGACAGTGAATGAAATGAACAAGTTAAGGCCCGTTTACACTAGCAATTGTGTCGCGCGACAAGAGCTGCGATTTTAATGGCGATATCTATCGCAGATTTGTCAACGCTTCTTTGAACATGCTCTAAATTTAGTGCATTTTGCTGCGATTTTCTGTCTCCTTAATTCGAGCGTATTCGAAATTGCGGCGACAAAGCTGCGATAAAATCGCCGTTGAAATCGCAGCTCTTGTCGCGCGACAAAATTGCTAGTATAAACGGGCTTTTACACGCTCTTAGAATGGCAGTTTTGCACAATCTATTTTATTCATTTATTTATTATTTATTTCTCTGTCTAGTATTTCTCTGTCTATGTATCTATTCATTTATTCGCTACAATATACTTCCAAATACAATTGAATGAAAATAATTTATACTATAATAAAGCAAGAAACGGTATTAAATAATGATTAAACGTAAATTAAAATGACATATTCTGTAGTGATCATACTTCAATATAGTAAGTGATATTGTCTAAAACGTTATTCTAAAAGTTTTGAAAAATGCATAAGAACTTTAACAAATGATATTTGCTAGAAATTAGATTGATTTTAATTTAAAATGTTCGGTTTAATTGGCTTTTTATTGACTTTAAAGTTTGCATAATCTCTTGTTTTGGTTGCAGCCTCGTTTCCATGTTGTGCTCAAGTTGCCGTCAAAGTAGTCACAAAAAACCTCGTTTTTGCCGTCTTCCCCTCTTGGGTTTGGGACTTTTTGTATGTTGTAAGGCATATAATTCTTAGTCGAAAATCGTTGAGAAACCTTCTGTTGCAATTAGTGGCAGGTTGGGGTCAATATTTTCGTAGATTGACTGGACTATGAGCAGCGAGCGAGGTTATAAAACAAAGGTTTTAAAATTAAAAGCCAGAAGACGAGTGTAAAAACGTTTTCAAAGATGTGAAAAATATTTGAAGAGAGTGAAATTCACTTTTTAACTTTAAATAGAAATGTCAAACTTAAAATTCAAACCATGAATTTTGGCGGGGATCGTACATGATTTGATTAGCCATACAATTCTGGTGACGTCAGGTAGGCTTCGCCAGGTTACATACCAAAAGAAGTATTTTAGAAACCGGCGGTCTGCGGTTTCGGGAGAGAAGAGAGGGAAAGACCGCCTGCCCGAAAACCCTAGGATTTTTGGTAGCCGCCTACTGACCTGCTCAACGTACCGTAACGGACCGCCCGGTGATATGTGGACAAAACAAACTTTTGCCGGGCTCTCAAATATCCAATTCTTCGATTCAAACATTAAATTATTCTATTCAAACATTCAATCCTTCGATTCAAATTCAAACATATAATTATTCTATTCAAACATTCAATCCTTCGATTCAAATTCAAACATCTACTTCTTCGATTCAAACATTCAATTCTTCGATTCAAACATTCAATAATTCGATTCAATTATTCGGTCCAAACATTCAATTCTTCGATTCAAACATTCAATCCTTCGATTCAAATTCAAACTGTGTGAGATTCGTCTATAACTATAGCTGCATGATATGTCGAGTTTTCCTTCATTCGGGGCTTTCATAAATCGTGGCTCTAGGGCCTGTTCGGCGGTACCCTGCGAGCAGAGATTCCTTTAAGAGAAAGGAATCTCTGCTCGCAGGGTAGTTCGGCGGTCACGCGTATGAATTGGGGAGGATTTTCAAGTATAGCTCGAAATGACTCGCCATTTAACTCCGCTGCAGAACAGTTAATATATGGTCTGGCCTGTAACTCGCTCAACTGGTCTGCTAAGAGACTTTTAAGCGGCGAAATTACGAGGACTGTTGAGGCAGTTGAGTTTCTTTATGTGTATTTCGCTAGATCAAACACAGTAAAAATTAGACTTTTTCCAAATCCTGTCGGTAGTACCGCCAGCACGTCATGTCCTTCGAGGAGTTTTAGAATGGGTGTCGGGAAAACACGGATACGGACCGTCCGTCGGCGGACCAACGGACCAACGGACCGGCGGACCGACGGACCGGTCCGTCGACGGACCATTTGGGAAAACGCGGACCAAAAAAAAAAAAAATAAATAAATAAATAAATAAATAAAAAATAAAAAAATAAAAAAATAAAGATACAAAAAAAAAAATAAAAAAAATGAAAATGAAAAAGTAGATAAAACGGTAAAAAAAACTTCCAAATATTTATAAAATGTTTCTTTACCCGAAAAAAATCAATAATTCAGAAGAATTAACCTATTAGTGAGTGTCCCACTGTGTTTCTCGATGCAACTCGAGGAATCGGGATACTTGAATTATACTGAGAGACTTTTTCTGAGATTTTTTTCTCTTAAACTGCAACAATCGAAACGACAAGCTAGTTCACAAGTTGCCTGCAAACAGAGTACGAATCATCTTGTGATGTCGAATGTGTATAATGTCAGTCATCACTTGATAAGACACGCACGTCCCTCTCTCAGTACATAAATCTAGAATTATTCTCTGATATGTTATTATAAAAGTTATTATAACATAATACAGCCCGTGAATCTGACGCTGCGATTTGGATAGGGATAAATGCGTTAAACTGAAGTAAAGGCTGTTAGTTTGGATTATCATCCCTAAATGGATTTAATAAATTGAACTCAAGTATTAATAACGACATATCTGTTTTGCATTTATCAGTTGTGTCATCAAAAGCTTTTATAAACTGACCTTGTTGACCTCCCACCATGAAATCTCAGGCCAGCTTCACTTTGGGCAATAAATGGGCTACTATAATGATCGCTTGTTAAAATCCATTGATCTCAGCATCTTGAATGTGTTATCAAATTCGTTGAGTAATCAATATTCAATCGATCAATATTCTTATTTTAAGGCTTATGTACTGAGAGAGGGACGTGCGTGTCTTATCAAGTGATGACTGACATTATACACATTCGACATCACAAGATGATTCGTACTCTGTTTGCAGGCAGCTTGTGAACTAGCTTGTCGTTTCGATTGTTGCAGTTTAAGAGAAAAAAATCTCAGAAAAAGTCTCTCAGTATAATTCAAGTAACCCGATTCCTCGAGTCGCATCGAGAAACACAGTGGGACACTCACTATAGCTAATAGGTTAATTCTTCTGAATTATTGATTTTTTTCGGGTAAAGAAACATTTTATAAATATTTTGAAGTTTTTTTTTACCGTTTTATCTACTTTTTCATTTTTATTTTTTTTATTTTTTTTTTATATCTTTATTTTTTTGTATCTTTATTTTTTTGTATCTTTATTTTTTTTATTTATAATTTTATTTATTTTTTTTTTGGTCCGCGTTTTCCCAAATGGTCCGTCGACGGACCGGTCCGTCGGTCCGCCGGTCCGCCGGTCCGTTGGTCCGTTGGTCCGCCGACGGACGGTCCGTATCCATGTTTTCCCGACACCCTTATGTACTGAGAGAGGGACGTGCGTGTCTTATCAAGTGATGACTGACATTATACACATTCGACATCACAAGATGATTCGTACTCTGTTTGCAGGCAGCTTGTGAACTAGCTTGTTGTTTCGATTGTTGCAGTTTAAGTGAAAAAAATCTCAGAAAAAGTCTCTCAGTATAATTCAAGTATCCCGATTCTTCGAGTCGCATCGAGAAACACAGTGGGACACTCACTAATAGGTTAATCTTCTGAATTATTGATTTTTTTCGGGTAAAGAAACATTTTATAAATATTTGGAAGTTTTTTTTACCGTTTTATCTACTTTTTCATTTTTATTTGTTTTTTGTATCTTTATTTTTTTTTATTTTTTATTTTTATTTTTTTTTGGTCCGCGTTTTCCCAAATGGTCCGTCGACGGACCGGTCCGTCGGTCCGTCGGTCCGTCGGTCCGCCGGTCCGTTGGTCCGTTGGTCCGCCGACGGACGGTCCGTATCCGTGTTTTCCCGACACCCGTTTTAGAATAGATGTATGTTGCTCGTCTTTTAGAATGACAGATCGATCTTGTTTTGATAAATATATTAATAGAGCTCTTTTCACCAACGCTTCATTCGCATCCTCCGTCATCCGATAGCAACGGTTGATAGATCTTACTTTGATTGACAGCGTTTCAGCCAATCACTGATCCCCGTTCGCTGGTGGACGGGCTACCAAAAATCCTAGGGTTTTCGGGCAGGCGGTCTTTCCCTCTCTTCTCTCTCGAAACCGCAGACCGCCGGCAAGGCAGTCTAAGAAACGCGAACCGGCTGCCACGCTAGTCCAGAAGAAAGAAAAAAAAAGCACTAAAACAATGAACAGAAAAGACATTCTTGCGAAAGATCTGCACTTGATGCCCTTATCTGAAGAAGGAGGTTACTTCTCAGAAACTTATCGTTCAGGGAATATTGAAACTGATCGCCAAAGCGGTTCCAGAAGCTTGCTAACCATCATTTATTTCTTGATGTCCCATGATATGGGAGGACGTAACTACATCCACCAGAACAAGAGCGATATAATTCACTTCTTCCACGAAGGATGGCCTGCTCTCTACATCACTGTCTCTCCAGAAGGAAAATATGAAGAGTTTATACTTGGAAAAGATGTCTCGAAGGGTCACGTTCCTCAGCTAATTGTTAAAGGTGGTTATTTGAAGGCTGCCCGTGTGATGAACGAGCTGAAAGAATATGAAACATTCCCAGGTGAGGTACCGTTCACGTTAATATCAGAGGCTGTTGCACCGGGATTTGATTTCCGAGATCGGTTTGTTCCTGGATTAAAGGACGTGGAAAAATTACATCCAGGCTTAGTAAAGAAACTTGAAGAACATATTGCTCCAACCCCAGTAGCCTAGAAGCCCCTCATCATTCCTGAGAGCATTCCTTGTGTTGTCTATCTTTCACAAATTCAAAATTAACAATATTTGTTTAAATAACTTGTTCTTTTTTTTGTAAATCATCAGATATACCTTATTATAGGAAATTAAAGGATCGTCTCAACCACGATGCTTTTCGCGCCTCAATTATTGTTTACATGCTTGCAAAGCGAGCCGTTTCGCCAACGTTGCGTTTTTTTCTAAAAAACAAATTGGAGTCAAAGTAACCTAAAAATCGATAGCAAAGAATGAAGATAGTGTCAGTGAAGTAAATATTTTCAAATAAATAATTGTATATGCGAAGACGTTAGACGAACTTCTACTGGAATGACTCGGACTCGCCGATCGAAAAGACAAGCTTCTAGCCGTATTGTATAAAGTACATGAACATTTTCTGAATTCTTCAATAATATAAATATGTATTAAGTTTTATTCAAAAATACTTTGTGAATATTAATACACCTAAAACAGAGGCTTATTGAATTTTATTTCATGATCACGAGGTAAGACTTTGTAAACTGAGCATGTACGACTGGCACAGGACATAAACAGCTAGATACCTTGGATGTCAGTTACAAGAACGCTGCTTACAGTTATGCCAGTGTTTGGCAAAGAAGAATATAAAATACAAGTTCTATATATAAGAAGAATCCAAGTGTGTTTGTTAGCCCGTACGCGTGTTGTAAGGCATCGACACTGTTCGACACTGTCAGTCGAAGCGCACAATAACATTAGACTGTCTTTTCATCGTGTGACGGCTAATCGAAATGTTTCAGTCTTTTTAAAAATATCTCCTTTGTTTTAATTCTAGGTACATGAAGGCTTGAGTGTTTGTTTATGAATGTAAAGCGATTCTTTCTATATAAAAAGATTATTTTGTTGTGCATAGATCAATAAGACGAAAAGAACATGAATTCCTCGAAAAAGACTCACACGCCGTTTCCGATTTAATTCTCTACTTTTCTCTACTTTCCTCTACTAATAAGTCTTTATCTTGATTTAGTTAAGCCAGAGACCCTACAAACGAACAAACACATTGTACTTATTTATGGTTTAAATGAAAATCATAGGAGATAGATAGGTCACGACTCTCTTGCATAAAGGTTATTTGTGACCATTTCCGGCTGCCAGTTTTGTAGACACTTCACACGAATCCAGTCAGGCATCCTGTAAACCACGGACTGGACTGGACCCAGAAAACACGGACTGGACTGAGTCCGTGTTTTACAAATCGTTGTAAAACACGGACTGAGTCCGTGTTTTACAACGATTTGTAAAACACGGACTGATTATCAGATTATCAGATTAGTAATATGAACTATTGAGTCCGTGTTTTACAAATCGTTGTAAAACACGGACTCAGTCCGTGTTTTACAACGATTTGTAAACCACGGACTGACACATCAGATAAATAAGGTTATCAGATTAGTAACATGATAGAGTCACGTACAGATAACACAATGCAACGCAACTCACAGAACAACAACTACCGCTCACGGTCTCAAAATATAATATTTGACAAAAATACATATTTCTCGCTGCTTATCACACAGTTATTGACCTCAAGTGTCACGCTAAAGCAAATCTAGGATTTTTGAGTCGAAATTTTAATGATAAAATTCGTGCATTAAGAATTATTTAATAATAGAGTTGACTTCTTGGTCAGCGAATAAACAAAGATTTTACTCCGTTTTGATGCAGATTTCACACGGTAAGACATTAATTGAATTTCAACCCAATAATTACAATAACAACTACACAAAAGCAGTTTGAAAAATATCACAATAAAGTATAATATTCGTTATATACATATGGGTTTACATGTAAGATTCATTTAAACAGCAATACGACAAAACGACGACGTAGCTAATCGAACAGTTCGATAATCGAATTTAATCGAATTTAATCGAACGATTAAGTTCGATTATGACGGATAATCAGACAAATTCGAACCGGATTTTTTTTGTGAGTGTTTGATTAAATTCGATTACCGAACATAATCGAACACTTTTTTGAATTTACGACTTTTGTCTTCCAAACTGTTTTAAACTGTTTTAAGCGTTGTAAAACTAATTAAACGTGCACATTAAACAACATATGTTTTATTTCTTGTAAACTGTAACAAAGATATTTCGTACATGTTAATGTTTATACATGTACATACAACCATACTGACTCTTGTAGGTAGAGTACAGATAGAAGGTATCATATAAACATTTTCCGCGCAACTTTTAATCGAACTTAATCACATGAGACCGTGAGCGGTAGCACAGGGAGCCCGGCTTTTTGTCGTTTCTTTTCTTTTTTCTCTCTCTCTCTCTCTTTATTTACGCTAATAATACGCTATATTATGTTTGCATCAGGATTCCTGTGGTATGAAACAGTTCCGACGTATCGTTTAACATGATGATGTAATTAACAGTAACTCGATAGGAGGATAAACTCTTATCTGTAACGCACTCTCTTGTAACAGTCAACGTTTGGAGGCTTTATAATAATGAAAGAATGCTTAAAACATTTTAAATATGAGTTTTAATTGAGGCATCTAGCAGTTGTTTCAGCCCTTCTATACATTAACGGTTACTAGCGAGTGAGTTACAGATAAGAGTTTAATCCTCCTATCGAGTTACTGTTAATTACATCAATACGTCGGAACTGTCTCATATCACAGGAATCCCGATGCAAACATAATATTATTAGCGTAAATAAAGAGAGAGAGAGAGAGAGAGAAAAAAGAAAAGAAACGACAAAAAGCCGGGCTCCCTGTGGCGGTAGTTGTTGTTCTGTGAGTTGCGTTGCATTGTGTTATCTGTACGTGACTCTATCATGTTACTAATCTGATAACCTTATTTATCTGATGTGTCAGTCCGTGGTTTACAAATCGTTGTAAAACACGGACTGAGTCCGTGTTTTACAACGATTTGTAAAACACGGACTCAATAGCTCATATTACTAATCTGATAATCTGATAATCAGTCCGTGTTTTACAAATCGTTGTAAAACACGGACTCAGTCCGTGTTTTACAACGATTTGTAAAACACGGACTCAGTCCAGTCCGTGGTTTCTGGGTCCAGTCCAGTCCAGTCCGTGGTTTACAGGATGCCCCTTGAATTGATAATGAACAGGGTAATACGCGATATAAAGGGCATACACCGAAACCCGGACTCGGACTCGGACTCGGACTCGGACTCGGACTCGGACTCGGACTCGGACTCGGACTATAAAAAGAAAAAAAAATACAAAAAAAATAATAATATAATAATAATAATAATGAGAAAAGAAAAAAATAACTAACAATAACTCTAACAGTTTCGTTCACTTGAGTCGAATAAAATACTTCAATTTACCCTAAGTTGATTTGAACAAATGTAAAAGTACTAGGCATATATTAAGTCTCCCGTGACCTCATAACACTACTGAAACGCGATTTTATTTCTATCCATTCGCATACATTTATTTTTTTATTTACATACAGGTCTATGCATTTGCACATGACTCTTTTTTTAATGAAAACATTATGACACGGCCCCACAGGGAAAGTTTTGTATCCCGATTTAGGGATCCTAACACATCACCCCATTTCTCCTTCCTACGTACCTACCCACAGCTTATAACAACCTTACATACATACATGTACACATCACATGTACACATACATGTACACATACATGTACACATCACCCCATTTCTCCTTCCTACATACATACTCACAGCGTATTACAAACTTACACAACCAACTAAAACTCCTTCCTTCACCCTCTCTTACTCATAACTGCAAACATAAAAACCTACAACATTCCCGCGGATAATTATCCGCCGCTAGTCATTACAAATTCAAACTTTCCATTTTCCCCTACCCCCTACCCCCTTCCCCCTTCCCCCTTCCCCCTTCCCCCTTCCCCCCCCCCTCCCTTTGCAACACACAGGCTAACCGACATACAGAAAGCATACAGAATAACACAGGGCACCAGCCACCCGACACCGCTTTTATCATTCTAACATCTCTATACACCGACATTCCATACATACCTTCCTTGCTTGACTACGCCATCTACAACAAACTCAACACTGTTAACCTGGATTTCTATGCCAGTACGACCACGATACGGTAAGTACGGTAAGTATTCACTATCACTCCCACCCATTATCATATCAACTACACAATTACCATTATATTCATGAAATTTATTCCATCATATACGCTTTTGTATCCATATACGTGACCGTCTCGTAAAGTTGATAGTACACGTCGGGTGGGCTTACGGCCGTGAGTTCTGAAACGTGTTGGTCCTAACCTCTACCATTTGCCTCAACCCCTGATGATTAGCTTATGGTAGGACTATCTACTTATCTCCCCTTCGGCTCACCTTCCCTTCCTATTTTTACGTCCCCTCCTTCCCTCGAGACAGTCACGTATATCCACACGAACTCGAGTTCACTTTGCGCCTTTCTTTATTCACATCGTTATTTTATATTGCCGTTATTTTTACATTATTTTTATATTTTTATTTTGACCTTATTTTTTATTCTTATATATATATTTATTATTATTTACTCGTTATCATTATTATTATCATTTATTATTCATAACATATTTTTATTCTCACTTCTCTTTTATGAATTTCTTTCACCATTATCATACCACTGTTCACTCCACATATTTACCTGTTCCATTCAACCTCAATTTGAAACTCCACTTATATTCACACTTACTTTCCACGACTTGCACTCTACAACTCTTACATCCACACACACCTTCCCTCAATTGATGTGTTGGTACGAATACCTGCTTTTTAGCATGTCATTTAGCATCGACCTAAATTCCTATCCATTCGCATACATTTATTTTTTTATTTACATACAGGTCTATGCATTTGCACATGACTCTTTTTTTAATGAAAACATTATTATTATTAATATTATTATTATTATTATTATTATTATTATTATTATTATTATTATTATTATTATTATTATTATTATTATTATTATTATTATTATTATTATTATTATTATTATTATTATTATTATAATACCCATAAAAGACCTGGGTTACGATCTAAACAAACGAGAATTTAGAGACGCCATCAAGATGAGATATAATTGGGAAATCTCCGACATACCGAAGACGTGCATCTGTGGAGATATATTTGATGTCGACCATGCGATGATCTGTAGGAGGGGCGGCTTCGTGATACAACGTCACAATGAGCTTCGTGATCTGGAAGCAGAGCTGTTGAGCACAGTGTGCAAGGATGTAGAGGTGGAGCCGGTTCTTCAGCAGATAACCGGAGAGACTTTGAACAGGGGTGCGAACAGATCCCCCGACGCCCGTCTTGACATCCACGCCAAAGGTTTCTGGGAGCGACAGAGGTCTGTATACTTTGATGTCCGGGTATGCCACCCTTATGCAGACTCCTACCGTGAGCAGACACCTGAGCAAGTCTACAGGCAGCATGAGAATGAGAAGAAACGCAAATATGCCAACAGGGTCATGGAGGTGGAGCAAGGAACTTTTACGCCTTTAGTGTTCAGTACAACAGGTGGAATGGGCACTGAGTGCAAGACTTACCATAAACGCTTAGCTGAATTATTATCGATTAAGAAGGGAGAGAACTATGCTAATACGATGTCATGGGTTAGGGCCAAAGTTTCATTTGCACTGATACGTTCTGCTTTGCTATGCCTTAGAGGATCAAGGTCAATAAGAAGAACTGTTGATACTACAAATGTAGACATCTCCCTCGATAACGCTATTGCCCGAATAAGCTAGACTTTTATTTATTTTTCTATCTTTTTATATTATTATTATTCGTATCTGTATTATTTGTTTGTATTAGTTTGATCAGAATTACATTTGTAATAGTGTATATATTTAGTTAAACATTCTTAGATGATCCTTTTTATAAATTGAATTCATTGTAATTTGTATATTTATATATAATCGAAATTGTAAATTTTTTAGATAGTTTTATATATTTTTATATTAATATTATATTATTATTAAAGTGATTATTTTAAAAAAAAAAAAAAAATTATTATTATTATTATTATTATTATTATTATTATTATTATTATTATTATTATTATTATTATTATTATTATTATTATTATTATTATTATTATTATTATTATTATTATTATTATTATTATCTTTTTTTTTTTCTATGTCCGAGTCCGAGTCCGAGTCCAAGTCCGAGTCCGAGTCCGAGTCCGTGTCCGAGTCCGAGTCCGAGTCCGAGTCCAGGTTTCGAGGTATATAAAGCCCTAAAAGTAACAATGAAAACCGATGTAATCATGTAATAAGTAAGAGATAAAGCAACTTTTAGTTTAAACGGATTAGCGCTGATCACTCAAGAGGGGTTAACCACAGGGAGCCCGGCTTTATGTCGCTTATATATAAAATAAATTATACAATGAAATAAAATATATTATAAGGGTGTGTCTATAATGCGGACGCGGACGGTCCGCGGCGGACGGCGGACGGCGGACGGCGGACGAGAAAAAATGAAAAATGAAAAAATAAAAAAATGAAAAATAAAAAAAAATGAAAAAAATATATAAAACAATTAAATAAACATGAAAATAAAAAATAATAATAATAAAAAATAATAATAAAAAATTAATAAATAAAAAAAAATTAATGTAATAATATCCTAAATTGAACCATTCTAAAAACAAAACAAAACGAAACGATCTAGGTTTATCTTCATTGGTTTTTGTTTTTGATCTACTAACCGCTGAATAACGGATGACCTGAATGTAATAAGTGAATCGCAGCAATTTACACGATACTGTACTCAAACGGCGTACGCTGTGTTACCATGAATCTTTATCAAAGGGGCTGCTTAGGTTTCTAAGGGTTTTGTAAGCTCTCTATAAGTAAAAATCCATCCGTACACACTTCAAAACCAATATCTGCAGACAACGTTCTCGTACTGTGGCCCGCACCATTCATTTTAAATTAAACACAGGAACCGTGGACTACTAGATTGAACTGTTCCAACGACTATTAATAATCCGGAGAATTTTCACTGATTTATTTTCTATGTGAGCCCACCATAGATTTACACTCTAACCATGCACAATTAAATTCTACACATACACGACATTGTTTTTGAAAATGCTTTTACATTAAACATTCTCACTTTTACGCAAACCATCAACAACTTTATATAAGTCCCACAATCACTACGGCCCTCGACTCTCCGTTGACCTTACATAAATTCTTAAGAAGTGCATATATATTATTATCAAAAGATAGTTCTACCATGTCAGTCATCCACTATTTCGTCGAACAAGTCATTTGAAATAGAAGTAGTAGAAAGGCTGCCTTTTTCGATCTGATTTCGAGACTTCTTTATGACCTTTATTCGCACAAGTTTCTCTTTGTTTCGGCGCCTTTCTCTTTGCACGGCAAGCTTATCTACTAGCTTGTTCGGTCGGGAAATTGGTTTGGAAACTCTTCAGTAGGTCCCTTCTTTCCAGGCCAATGAAGATCATACGTATTATTTGTAATACTCGTTGTGCTGAAATGACATCGCTCGTGATCGTGCCAAGGATTAACGAATGGTATAAATTCTTTTTTTCCTGATTCCTTCAATTCTTTTAGCGATTTTGGCAGTCTGTCGGGGTATCTGGAATCGCTATTGCATCTACCCCAACAGCAATGTTTCGTACCGACCATTTTAACAATGGATAAGGTATAATTTTATAAAAATAGCGAGCGGAATGCCAATCCCACGTACTGTAATCTTGAGCTTGTGTTTGTCCGAATCACGCGGGGGGGTCTAATCATCTAATCTATTTTTAGACCATGGGGTGCATGTAAGCGTCACATTTTGGAGCAGATTCAGCTATTTGACTATAGTATTTATTGCTATTGAAAAATGGAACATTTCCCCGTATAAATCACGATAATACCAAGGATTCATCTCTGTTCGATTGATCGAGATTGTGTTTTTTGTTGACTTTGAACACACACGTTGAAGTGATAATTACGAAACCTGTCAAAATTGACATTTTTACAAAGTTAAATAGAGCAGGACACCAGCGTATTTGAAGTTTGGTTGGCAGCGATTCCAAATTTTGTCCCAATACAAAAAATATAATTCGCACTTCCTACCTCGTCGATTACAGATTTTTCTGTTAAAACAAACAAAATTTGCTAGTGCGAATGGGGCGGAATGATTCGCTCTTCAAGACACGTTTGAGATATGGCATCCTGTAAACCACGGACTGGACTGGACCCAGAAAACACGGACTGGACTGAGTCCGTGTTTTACAAATCGTTGTAAAACACGGACTGAGTCCGTGTTTTACAACGATTTGTAAAACACGGACTGATTATCAGATTATCAGATTAGTAATATGAACTACTGAGTCCGTGTTTTACAAATCGTTGTAAAACACGGACTCAGTCCGTGTTTTACAACGATTTGTAAAACACGGACTGACACATAAATAACATTATCAGATTAGTAACATGATAGAGTCACGTACACATAACGCAACGTAACGCAAGGATTACAGGTTAAAACTACCGCTCACGGTAACAAAATTAATTAATAATATTTGACAAAAATATTTATAAAAATATATTCGGCTTGTCACACATTGACCTCAAGTGATGCGAGATTGTCACACAAAGGCAAATATATGATTTTCGAGGAAATTCAAATGATAAAATTCGTGCAATAAGCGTTTTTTTAAATAGAGTTGACTTCTTGATCAACACAGTAAGACATTCCCACCTAATAAATACAATACTGAACAACTACAACAAGCGTTTTTTTTTGGATTAGAAATAGATCACAATAAAGTATAATATTCGTTATACACATTGCTTTACATTTAAGATTCATCTTGAAGCTTCTAGTAACAATCAATCGTTTGTTTAAATAATAGAGGGTAATCGGACTCTATTGTTAGGGTAGAGGGATATATTCTGTGTGTTTGTAGGTGATTTGTGATATGAGCCCATATGTGGTCTGATACACGAATGTATAAACTTTAACAAATTGCAAACTTTTTACACGTACTTATAGCATAATATAGTATACTAGTACAAAAAAGTTCGCAAATCTATCAATTTTTTTTTTCGTGATGTCTAATGTGTATACTGTTAGTCATCACTTGACAAGAATAAAAGAATTTCAAAAACACCAAATAACGTATTAGCCTTTAAATAAGAATACATATTGATTGATTGAATATTGATACCTGATTATGACAAACAAAAAAATCACTAAGGAATCGGAAAATGGGGTAAAAATATACCCTGTTCATGACAGAAAACTCAAAAAACTCAACCCCCCCCCCCCCCCCTGGGAAACATTACTAAATAGACGGCTGGCTGTATTTGTTATTATCGTGTTTCCTGTGTGTAATGTAAATTATGAAAGATTAAATTGATTGATCATTGAATATGTTGTTTTAACAAACATCGCTATTGTTTGTATAAAGTCTACCCTAGACAGTCGGTCTGACACTTGTCACTTGAGGTGTAGACTAAATATGATTCAGCTGATTAACTTATTTAACTGGTAATGGTAAATGTAGAAAATACCATCGCTTTTACAAACTTCTTTCTTTCTTTCTTTCTTTCTTTCTTTCTTTCTCTCTTTCTTTCTTTCTTTCTTTCTTTCTTTCTTTCTTTCTTTCTTTCTTTCTTTCTTTTTAATTCACATTCTCAAAACTAGCAGTAGTCGCATGTCTCTTTGAGGGCTTATTTTTAACGGCGTCAATTATTCGCTACAGAATATCAATATTTGACTGCACACTCGATAATTCCATGATGCAACAAGATCTTCAAAAACACCACAGGTATCCCGAAAACTGAATACAATGGGAGACAGTTGAAATACACAAATTTTATATCAACCTACCTTTTCTATCCATGATTCCATATGATGTTTGATTATTTGCAATTAAGAATGCCAAAGTATGGGTTCTAATCTTTAATAACGATTGATTGTTATCTAGAAGCTTCAAGATGAATCTTAAATGTAAAGCAATGTGTATAACGAATATTATACTTTATTGTGATCTATTTCTAATCCAAAAAAAAAACGCTTGTTGTAGTTGTTCAGTATTGTATTTATTAGGTGGGAATATCTTACTGTGTTGATCAAGAAGTCAACTCTATTTAAAAAACGCTTATTGCACGAATTTTATCATTTGAATTTCCTCGAAAATCATATATTTGCCTTTGTGTGACACTCTCGCATCACTTGAGGTCAATGTGTGACAAGCCGAACGATTATATTTTTATAAATATTTTTGTCAAATATTATTAATTAATTTTGTTACCGTGAGCGGTAGTTTTAACCTGTAATCCTTGCGTTACGTTGCGTTATGTGTACGTGACTCTATCATGTTACTAATCTGATAATGTTATTTATGTGTCAGTCCGTGTTTTACAAATCGTTGTAAAACACGGACTGAGTCCGTGTTTTACAACGATTTGTAAAACACGGACTCAGTAGTTCATATTACTAATCTGATAATCTGATAATCAGTCCGTGTTTTACAAATCGTTGTAAAACACGGACTCAGTCCGTGTTTTACAACGATTTGTAAAACACGGACTCAGTCCAGTCCGTGTTTTCTGGGTCCAGTCCAGTCCGTGGTTTACAGGATGCCTTGAGATATAGCTGACCTTTCGTATTTTATATCTACGGTATCAGTACCAAAAAATCCAAGTTTGAGATATAGCAACAATATATATATATATATAGGTGAACAAAAAATACAACACAGCAATAGAATAAAAAATCATAGAAAATTACAAAAGAATCGAAGTTCGTCAACACAAAAAATCGAAGTTAGTATTGTACAATATTGTAAACAATAATAAATAAACTTAACTAGTAGTTGTCAGTATTTCAATGTGGTTTTGCTTGACTTAAATACAATAAACTATAAGATAATAGTGACTGTATTCGGGTGACCTGAAAAAGCACCAAATTTAGATTGGCTTACGTGTTTTTGGGTTCCTGTGTTTTTAAACTGAATGGCGCGCGCCACAGTACGAAACGTTGTCTGCAGATATTGGTTTTGAAGTGTGTACGGATGGATTTTTACTTATAGAGAGCTTACAAAACCCTTAGAAACCTAAGCAGCCCCTTTGATAAAGATTCATGGTAACACAGCGTACGCCGTTTGAGTACAGTATCGTGTAAATTGCTGCAATCCACTTATTACATTCAGGTCATCCGTTATTCAGCGGTTAGTAGATCAAAAACAAAAACCAATGAAGGTAAACCTAGATCGTTTCGTTTTGTTTCGTTTTTAGAATGGTTCAATTTAGGATGTTTTTACATTAATTTTTTTATTAATTAATTTTTTATTATTAATATTTTTTATTTTCATATTTATTTTTTTTGTTTTCATTTTTGTTTTCATTTCATTTTTGTTTTCATTTTTTTCTCGTCCGCCGTCCGCCGTCCGCCGTCCGCCGTCCGCCATCCTCCGTCCGCCGTCCGCCGTCCGCCGTCCGCCATCCGCCGTCCGCCGTCCGCCGTCCGCCGTCCGCCGTCCGCCGTCCGCCGTCCGCCGCGGACCGTCCGCGTCCGCATTATAGACACACCCATATTATAACCATGAGAGCCTTTGGATTTCCTGTGCTGTATTTAATCCTTAGAGTTTCCGGTAATGGATTAGCGTTACCGACCTGTGTGTGCCGTTGGTAACTTGAGAGCGCATTAGTGTAACGTATTAGAGTAACGCACGCCCTATAAACACACAGAAATAGAGAAGGGATGAAACAGATTTGAGTACCTTTTTTAAATCCGGCCTTAAAAAATCCACCCGCGTAATTCTTCTTCAAATTAATGACTAAAGGATTGTATGATAATCAAATTTAACGACTGCATGGTTTGTTTGTTTAAATATATCTTCTGGGAGACACAAAACAGTGATATATATAAGATGCGCTTTAAAAACATGTGGACCAGCAGTTGATGGGACCAGTTGGCTCTTGAAGCGTGTCTTGTCTGTTGAATATCACTTTACAAACAATAGATTTCGACAGATTTCTGACAGTTTAAAATAAAAATACCGTATTATGTTTAATCGCTTGCCGCTATTCAGCGCTGATAATTATATAAATCGATATCAGTTTAAAGTTTATCAAAGTTTATGGCCTTGACGAAAAACCCAGCAAACTGTCATTGATTTGTGCATTGCTGGGCATTCGAAATTCCTCACTGGACAAGGAGGGACAGGCAAGACCTTCACTGTGAAGACAATAGACCGATCCAAGGTTATTGCCGCCATCTTGTAGGGGGTGCAGAACTACTGGGGCGAGCAGTAAATGTATGTAACTTTGAACTTATATAACTCCACTGGAAATTGCCGAATGTTCAATATAAACATTTCATATCAAAGATACTATGCATGGCTATACCTGAGATCAAACTAAGGTTGTTAAATTATGTGAAACGTATGTAAACGGTGATTTCAAATCTCCCTATATTTACTGTGTAATTCTATATCGCTGAAACACAGTGTTTGTATGTAAATCTAAAATATTGATTACAGAGCCTGTAGCTCGTTTCCCAGCGCTATTTTTTGGATATGTTATAAACAAATGCAAAACCTTTGATATACAATTTTAACTTTGAAAATCCAATGAATTGGAAGAAAAATATGTACGTTCAAAGTAGTCCAAAATCACATACATTTACTGCTCGCCCCAGTAGTTCTGCACCCCCTACAAGATGGCGGCAATAACCTTGGATCGGTCTATTCACAAAGAACTATCAAAGCAGAAACGTTTACGTCTGGTCCGGCATGTAGTACTGGAATTGCTTGCACAACAACTCTCCATTCTTTTGCGGGTCTTTTACGAGTCTTCTTGGACTCGTAAAGTCTAATAACGATTTGGCCTGTAGAAGATCGATAGATGCAGAAACGCTGGTTATTGACGAGATTTCCATGCTTAGTAAACATGTAATTGAGTCATTAGAGTACATAGCGAGGAAGATTAGAGGAAATTATTTAGTTTTTGGAGGCCTGCAAGTCATTGGCATTGCCCCTTGTGCACAATAATTATGATGCATATTCATAAATGAATATGCATTTGAGTCGAAACGATGGGATGATATTTCCCCCCACTCTGTACAGCTATATAAGCCAATTAACACTGGTCCCATCAACTGCTGGGGCACATCTAACGATAAACTCGCTCTGTTTCATCCCTTCTCTATTTCTGTGTGTTTATTGGGTGTGCTTTACACAGGGAGCCCGGCTTTATGTCGCTTATATATAAAATAAATTATACAATGAAATAAAATATATTATAACCATGAGAGCCTTTGGATTTCCTGTGCTGTATTTAATCCTTAGAGTTTCCGGTAATGGATTAGCGTTACCGACCTGTGTGTGCCGTTGGTAACTTGAGAGCGCATTAGTGTAACGTATTAGAGTAACGCACGCCCTATAAACACACAGAAATAGAGAAGGGATGAAACAGATTTGAGTACCTTTTTTAAATCCGGCCTTAAAAAATCCACCCGCGTAATTCTTCTTCAAATTAATGACTAAAGGATTGTATGATAATCAAATTTAACGACTGCATGGTTTGTTTGTTTAAATATATCTTCTGGGAGACACAAAACAGTGATATATATAAGATGCGCTTTAAAAACATGTGGACCAGCAGTTGATGGGACCAGTTGGCTCTTGAAGCGTGTCTTGTCTGTTGAATATCACTTTACAAACAATAGATTTCGACAGATTTCTGACAGTTTAAAATAAAAATACCGTATTATGTTTAATCGCTTGCCGCTATTCAGCGCTGATAATTATATAAATCGATATCAGTTTAAAGTTTATCAAAGTTTATGGCCTTGACGAAAAACCCAGCAAACTGTCATTGATTTGTGCATTGCTGGGCATTCGAAATTCCTCACTGGACAAGGAGGGACAGGCAAGACCTTCACTGTGAAGACAATTCACAAAGAACTATCAAAGCAGAAACGTTTACGTCTGGTCCGGCATGTAGTACTGGAATTGCTTGCACAACAACTCTCCATTCTTTTGCGGGTCTTTTACGAGTCTTCTTGGACTCGTAAAGTCTAATAACGATTTGGCCTGTAGAAGATCGATAGATGCAGAAACGCTGGTTATTGACGAGATTTCCATGCTTAGTAAACATGTAATTGAGTCATTAGAGTACATAGCGAGGAAGATTAGAGGAAATTATTTAGTTTTTGGAGGCCTGCAAGTCATTGGCATTGCCCCTTGTGCACAATAATTATGATGCATATTCATAAATGAATATGCATTTGAGTCGAAACGATGGGATGATATTTCCCCCCACTCTGTACAGCTATATAAGCCAATTAACACTGGTCCCATCAACTGCTGGGGCACATCTAACGATAAACTCGCTCTGTTTCATCCCTTCTCTATTTCTGTGTGTTTATTGGGTGTGCTTTACACTAATACGTTAGGTTTGAATTTCAAAGCGCTCTCAAGTTACCAACGGCACACACAGGTCAGTAACGCTAATCCATTACCGGAAACTAAAAGGATTAAATACAGCACAGGAAACCCAAAGGCTCTCATGGTTATAATATATTTTATTTCATTGTATAATTTATTTTATATAAAAGTGACATAAAGCCGGGCTCCCTGTGATGCGTGGAATGTATTTTCTTGTGCGCGCAATTAAAATTCAATAGCACGAATTGACAAACAGTAGCGTTTATTGACAGTCATTTACCCAAAAGTGAAAATTCATTAGTGCTATTAGCATAGCTATTGACAATCTATAACGCGTTTGGACAATCATGAACATCAATGTAACATTCTTTAGTGTGGATTGACAAACATTTGCATGATTCAAATAATCAATAAGAGAAAAGAATCGATCATTACCGTTAGTCTTTTTTTATTCCTTTAAAGAGGTATCTCAAAAAAATATTTAATTGACAGAAAACTGTATACAGAACAAGAGACAATTTATGTAATTTATATAAATTCTTTGTGCGAAAAAAGAAAAAAACAGTACAGTATGTGTGTGCAAATCCGGACAGTGTGCAAATCCGGACACTTTGGCATTTAAGCGTTAAAAAAGAGATCGAATTTGTTTAAAAATGAAAACAACATTATAGAATTAAGCATTTGTATGTTTTCTATTGTGTAAGAAGTTTTTGTGACAATCGAGATTATTTCAGCAAGGAAAAAGAGCGATTTGTCATGGCATGTGAATCTGCCAATTCGCAATAAGTCAGTTTTGAACGCGCTTTGAATTACATGTTAAACTTAAAATGGAGAATATTCTGCAGATTCAAATGATAACGCCAAAATATTTAGTACGTTTTCCATTGAAAACAATGTTTTATCTTGTGTAAAAAGAAGAGCTTTTAAAAGTTTAAAATAAGTGTAGGAGACGGTTTTAGAAATACTACTAAAATCCACTAAGGTATGTGCAATTCCGGACGATAAAATAAACAAGATTAGCAATCCCCCGTAACTTTGAGTTGTTGGTTAAAATGTCGCTTAAAAATATACAATTCAACTGCAGGTTGATTTTGCAAACAAAATTTATCTTTTGGATAGTTTAATCACCATGCACTATTCATTTATAGGACATTTATATTCATTTGCAGAATCCAGCGCACGAGGGCAATTACTCATGTGTGAAATACTTTAGTGCTCAAACGTATTAATCAAGCAACGTAATTCATGATTTAATTAACACAAATTTATGCTTTAATTTCAAATTTGACTGTGGAAATAGAAAATCTAGCATAAGCATTCGAAAATTAGGAAATAACTTAAAATAATTGATTAAACAGAACCTACTTTAATAGTGTCCGGCTTTGCACACAACCGTCCGGAATTGCACCACTCAAACTACTTTACAAATATATCCATAAAATTTTTAGAAATCGCTAAAATTGACCAATACTTTACATAAATCTTTATCAGATGTTACCTCATCTCCAAGTAAAATATCTTTCCTAAACAATGCATTTAACGAATGATATGGCAATTTATCTAAAAACCGTCCGGAATTGCACACACATACTGTACTCGAGAGGGTATAAAAGAAAAAGTTCAACTCACTCACGCGCTCCAGAAACAAAAATTTTGTACAGAATGCCACCAAGAAATCGTACTCTTCTCTTGAAGCTGTCAAAGAGGAAGAAATGTGACTATCGTTCTCGCTATTTCGCCACCAATGGCCTTGTTTTTCACTCTTCCATTATCGGAGGGATGAACGCTCAAAGGTTTGACGACTTCCTTGTACAAACAAGACTCAATCTTGACCCTAATAAAAATGTCATTTTCATATATGACGGTGCACCAGCCCACCATAGTCCAGCCAATCCTAGCGCAAACACTAAGCTAAAATTACAATTACAATTACAATTACAATTACAATTACAATTCTAGGCCATTACCGTACAGCTACTGTTGCAAGCATTGCAACGTAACATTGGAACGATCACTGTAGCTAAATGTGGTCAATGGTTTCGTTTCATGCAGACATATTTACCACGTTGCAATAACAGAGAACAAATTCAAGGATAACTTTATTTCTTTGTATTGATTATCGTAATTGAATATTTTTTTGAGATACCTCTTTAAAGGAATAAAAAAGACTAACGCTAATGATCGATTCTTTTCTCTTATTGATTATTTGAATCATGCAAATGTTTGTCAATCCACACTAAAGAATGTTTACTTACATTGATGTTCATGATTGTCCAAACGCGTTATAGATTGTCAATAGAATTTTCACTTTTGGGTAAATGACTGGGGTGTAACTAAAATTAGGATACGGACATGCGGACATGCGGACCGGCGGACATGCGGACCATTTTTGCGGACCAATTTTGCGAACCAATTTTGCGGACCATTTTTTCCATTATTTCTGTATTGTAGATATATTAATATTTTAAATAAATTACTGTCTTAAATAAATTGAATGAATGAAAGAAAGTAAACATAAAAAAGAGAAAGAAAGTATATTAGTAAGTATATAAGTAAGTATGAATGACCGTTTCTCTTTTATTATCAATTCATCACTTTTCCCGCTATATATCTATAATAGCTTAGCCTTTCTTTTTTTAAATAAATAAGCAAGTAAGTAAAGAAACAAGCAAACAAAAATGACATTTTTAACTATCCCACTGACTTCTAACAAACCAATATAATTTGTTTCGTGCACAAGCAAAAATGAAATCAGCCTATATAACACTACTGCTAGACAACGGCTAATGGAGCTGTCCAATTATCATGGAACTCATGATAAGAAGTCTAGATAAAACTTGGAATTCGAACACAGGAGCATAGTTCAGTTTTAATAGTGTAACGTTAACTCTAAAATCTATATATATAACAAATATCAAAGATAATGTCTCAAAATATGTCCGATAATTATATAGCTATATCTTGTTCATCACTCTATTTCAAACGCATGATTCATATCTTCCTGCCTGTAATCATATTTGCACGATTTAAGTTCTGGTAATTAAATAATGGTGTACTATATAATATCTTTATAGAGAATTAGAAAATTTATTGACTGACCCTTATCGGTTGACATTCTACTATGAATAATCATACTGAATTTACTCTCACTGCGTATTTTTATAACCTATCGTTTCTGTCAATCAACACTTAGATGGAAAAGTATTTAGACTATTTAGGGACGGACCATTTGATATTTGATGGGGAGGGGGGCTGAATTCAAAAAAAAAATATCGAGCAAGCTTTAAAACTCGAAAAAAAAAATATCAAGCAGCCTTTGTTGCAAGAACAAAAAGTATTGAGTACTACCCCAAAAATATCTTGCAACATCTGTGTCGGGCACCGACAAAACAGCCCTCCCCCCATCAAATATCAAATGGTCCGTCCCTTAGGTGATATATACATAACATAATGCATGGCGTTAAAAATGGATAGTAAATTGCACTTTTTCTACGAAACAATTTTAAAACTTCTACGAACACTTACGAAACATCGCATATCTTTAATTATCGAAATATTTGATATTAGCTATACATTTCAGAGTAAACGTTACACTAATAAACTGTGTTCCAGACTGTTTATGCTAGTCATTTATACAAAGAAATGCGAATACGAAGTGCCTACTCAATTTTTGCTACTCAGTGGAAGAGGCAAAATAAACGGAATAATATACAAATTGTAAAACCATTGGAATTGTAAAAAGTATTTAGGTGTGGTACGTGGTGGCGGAATATTCAGAATGGTTTTATTATTATTCGTTTAGTCTCCCTAGCAGCCGTTTTTAGTGTCGGACTTGCTGTGTCACTAAACGGCTACGAGGGAAACGATTATTTATTGTGATCACAAGAATGCTGTCATAAATAATGAAAAATTACAAATAGGGAATTGTTCGTTTTGAAAACTAGTTTTGAAAATATAAACGGACATTTCTAAGAGTATTAATTATGTTGGTATATACGAGAACAGGAATAAAACAGTTATTTTCACCAAGCCTAGAATAATACGAAAAGCAATATTTATAAAATATTAATGACCTTAATGACTTAATTTTTTTAAGTAAAGGAGGTTAAACGATAACTGAATCAACTGAGTTGGTTAACATCCGCACGAGATAGCTAAATAGCGTGGAATGAATGCGTAACACAATCATCAGTTTGTGTTCCAAGTTTTATCTACGCTTCTTATCATGAGTTCCATGATAAGGGGTGGACCATTTAACTTTTGAGGGGGGGGGGGGGGGGTGGATGATTTTGAAAAAAAAATCCTGCAAGCCAAAATTTCCACTGAATGCCACTGAAATCTTTGCTTTTCTATAAAATAAATTGCGTGCACATGCCAGCGGGCTAAAAAAAAATTTCCTGCACGGACAAAATCATCCCCCCCCCCCCTCAAAAGTCAAATGGTCCACCCCTAATTAGCCGGTGTCTAGCAGTGAGTAGTGTTTATATAAGCTGATGCAATTTTTGCTTGTGCACGAAACAGTCATTGGAATCGTCAAAAATGTAGTTTTTCTTTACTTGCTTACTTACTTACCCAAACTTTACTGACATTTTTAGCTTTAGCCCTTAATATAGATATATGAAAAAGTCATGAGTTGATAATAAAAGAGAAACGTTCATTCATACTTACTTACTTACTAATATACTTTCTTTCTCTTTTTAATAAATAATTATTAATTGTTTACATACATACTTACCGTTTCTTTCATTAATTAAATTTATTTAAGACAGTGATTTATATAAAATATTAATATATCTACAATTTTTAAAAATTGGAAAAATGGTCCGCAAAATTGGTCCGCAAAATTGGTCCGTAAAAATGGACCGCTGGTCCGCAGGTCCGCAGGTCCGCATGTCGGTATCCTTACTTCAGTTAGCTACACCCAAATGACTGTCAATAAACGCTATACTGTTTGTCAATTCGTGCTATTGAATTTTAATTGCGCGTACAAGAAAATACATTCCACGCATATGAATGTACAATTGCGCTATTGATTGTCCGTTAATACTGATGAATGTTCACGAATATTCAAATATTGTTATTGAAAGTTGATGCGCGCTAATGATGTTACTTGTGGTGTTGATGAAAGTATAATACACGTTATTGATACAACTATTGGCACAAATGAATGCCCATTTTCTGTTAATGAACAGCAAAAGGTGTAGTGTTTCACGCTTTTACTGAATGCACTCTATCAACTTAAACCTCTTTAAGCTGCTTTGACCACAGGCAGCCCAAGCAAATCACTTGTATTCAGTGGATTTTTTTTCATTTTTTTTTTTTTCAATAAAATGTTACTAAACTTTGTCTGTAGTTGTTGTGATGTATTTAAATACTTTTTGAATAATTTTTAGCTAGTTTTAAGCCATATTTATAATTTCTTCCCCACTAGTAATATATTTACACGTGTAAATATATTACTAGTGGGGAAGAAATTATAAATATGGCTTAAAACTAGCTAAAAATTATCCAAAAAGTATTTAAATACATCACAACAACTACAGACAAAGTTTAGTAACATTTTATTGAAAAAAAAAAAAATGAAAAAAAATCCACTGAATACAAGTGATTTGCTTGGGCTGCCTGTGCTTTGACAAAGCAATCAAGGTGTTGGAACTGACTAGTGTTATATTAAATAATTGAATACACTGGAATGTTTTGCAAAACTTGTACTTTTTATTCTAGTTATTAGAGCGTATTCGTATAACCCACTTTTAAAATGCAAATGAGAATATGTGTGAAATAACATGTTAATTAATGAGGTGTGCGTGTAGCTATTTGCTTTCATGTTTTTCTTTGAGCCACAAGGCACTGTGGAAAACATTGATAAAAGTGGTTTCGAGTAAATCTATAAATGTTTTTCTTGTCAAACATGTTTTGTTTTGATTATTTAAAGGCAAGAGCGCAACTCACTGAAGCATTTTATAACACGCACACCTAGTACCACTGTATATGTATTGTATGATCTATGTATGATACATCATGAATTTCAATCCCTCAGAATCCCTTCTGTTCAGGAGCCCGAGTTATCGCTCACAGAGCGTCTAGTTTATTTTAATTTATTTTACAGCGATCGAGCTAAAACTTAAAAGACGAACGAGTGACTAGGAAGACGTCAACCTGGAGAAGTGAGAATTGTTTTCTTTTCTAGAGAATCACTTTAATTTCTTATGTTGCCTTCGAAGGTTTGCGCGATCCTCTTGTTCTTGTAGTTTCTGTGTGTTGTCTATAAGTATAACAATTTATTTGGCGGATTCAGGGGACCTGGACAAGTTTTGACTGAGGAGATCAACTTTGAACAAGACGACCACTTTTAATATATTCGCATACTTCTATGCACGGACTTTATGCTGCGAAACGAGTTTTTACACGCCTTATTCGGTAAAATCAGACAACTTCACATCAAATGTGTCTGTTTAAAGTACAAACTCCCGTGCATAGAAGTATGCGAATACATTAAATGTGCGTCGCGCTATAAGACAAGATAAACATTAAAATGTCAACGGCTTTCAGATTGCAGTATATATTCACATGTACTTTATTTCGTTTGGAGCACATTTGTTTGTAAACCCTATTACACTTGATCGTTTAGATTACATGCTTACAGATATTTCAAAACCACTGCATTGAAGAGGCTTTTTTTGGTTTTCTATTTATTTCCCAACAATGTTAACAATGAGCTCCGTACAAAAATCATACAAGGACCACATCTACACCCTTTCCGAGAAACTTTGTCACCCGTGAAGTGAAAAGCCTACAAGCTAGTATAGCGCAGGGGATTATGGGTAACCTATGTATACTTTATGAGAACGCAGGGATTTCATGGCCATATTGCTACACTTGTCAATATATTATTGACAAATGACTGTTTTGACTTATCAAACAAAAAAGGCGTTCCGAATGCACATTTAATTTCTGGATTTATCCATGATCCTTTGCGCCACTAGCTTGTTTGCATTTCGACAGGTGACAAACTTTCTCGGAAAGGGTGTATACTTTTGGTGTTGTAGTGCGCTTGCCAGAGTGCAGTATTTAGTTTTCAATCAATAAATTAACGAACAATAAATTCAACTCAATTAAACATCCACTCTTGGTCTTCCTCAACTGACGGGTCATCAGCCACTAGAAAGTCATCAAATGCATCAAGTCTTATTTCACTGTGGCCATATCCGAATGCATCATCATCGTCGTCGTCGTCTTCTTCGTCGTCTTCACTATCGTAGAAAAATTGAGCTGAAAATAAAAAGAAGATAAAAACAGATTACGATGAAATTCTCACTTGGAAATCATTAAAAAGATGAAAGATTCACCTAATGCATTTTAACATGCTTAATAATAATAATAATAATAATTTATTTCTTTATGGAACGCATTATACAAAGTCTCAATGCGTTTTACAAAAAATATATAAAACTAGAAAAATTATATTGGACAATTACATTAAAATATCAATTTACAAAAAATAATATATTATATAAATATTAAAAAAGTTTTTTAAAAAAATGTCTAAAATCTAAAGTTAAAATGAAAAAACCGGAATAGAAAAAATAAAATATTAAATATTTTTGAAAAGGAATGTCTTAAGTCTAGCTTTAAAAATACCAAGAGTCTCAGCACTACGTATATGTGTAGGTAAAGTGTTCCACAGTTTAGGACCAGCGACAGAGTAAGCTCTATCACCATAACTTTTGGTATTGGACCTTGGCACAAGTAGATCATTCTTAGCCATAGATCTTAGACAGCGGGTGGTAGGTTTTATTTGTAGGAGATCTCTGAGATATGCAGGAGCCAGACCATTCTGCGATTTGTATGTTAGTAGAAGCAACTTAAAGGTGATACGCTGTTTAACTGGAAGCCAATGAAGTTTGTGTAGCAGATCAGAAGAGTGAGTGTCGGTCTTTGGTCTCAATACAACTCTTGCTGCTGCATTTTGTACCCTTTGGATCTTCTTAATTTCGTACTCGGGGAGACCAAAAAGGAGGCTGTTGTACTGATCCAAGCGAGATGTCACAAAGGCATGGATCAGTTTCTCGGTAGTTGGAACATCAAGATATTTACGAATCTTGTTGATGTTACTAAGGGCAAGAAACGATGACTTACAAGAATTACTAATCTGTTGTTTAAAGGACAGACTCTGATCAATGATGACGCCAAGATTTCTTGCTTCAGACTTTGTATGAACAATTTCATTACCAAATGGGATATTAGAGATATTTGCAATAGAGCGAGAAAACTTTGAATGGATATGGAGAACCTCAGTCTTGTGGTCATTCAGAGCAAGCTTGTTGTGGACAGACCAGGATTTAATGTCACATAAACAGTTTTGAACCAGCAGGATTGCCTTGTCATGGTCAGCTTTATCAATAATTATGTAGAGTTGAGTGTCGTCAGCATATGTCATTGCATTAACTCTGTGAGCTACAAAGATGTCCTCCAACTGCGCAACGTAGAGACAGAAGAATAAGGGGCCAAGAACGGAGCCCTGCGGGACACCATAATGGATCACTGAAGGATCAGATTGAGTATTTCCAATGTTTACAAACTGTGTACGACCTTGAAAGTATGATCTAATCCAGGCAAGAGCACTGCCAGTTATTCCAAAACGATGTTGTAGTCGTGTTAGAAGAATGTCGTGATCGATCATGTCAAAGGCAGCAGAGTAATCAAGCAATATAAGTAACGCTTCAGAGCCATTGTCAATTGCCCTTAGAAGGTCATTCTGGACACGTAGTAAAGCTGTCTCAGTGCTATGGAACTGGCGATATGCAGACTGGAGTTTTGGATACAGATTGTTGGACGAGAGATGGCAATGTATTTGTTGTGAAACAATACGTTCCAGGATCTTTGACAGGAAAGGCAAGTTAGAGATCGGTCTGTAGTTGTTTAGCATTTCAGGATCAAGTGAGGACTTTTTCAGGCAAGGAGTGACACAGGCAGCTTTTAGATCATCAGGCATAAGGCAAGTAGTAAAAGAAAGGTTGACAATTGTAGTTATGACAGGGATAAGAGTATTGATGCATTTCTTTAATATCACTGTAGGAATAGGATCCAGCTTACAAGACTTTGTAGGAGAATTATTAATGATTGACATCACAAGATCAGGATTAACAGAGGCAAAATCAGACAACTGAGATTGACAAACGTGGAAAAATGAGTAAAATAACATGCTAATGAGTAAAAAAACATGCTAATGAGTAAAAAAACATGCTAATGAGTAAAATATCATGCTAATGAGTAAAATAACATGCTAATGAGTAAAATAACATGCTAATGAGTAAAATAACATGCTAATGAGTAAAATAACATGCTAATCAGTAAAAAAACATGCTAATGAGTAAAATGACATGCTAATGAGTAAAATAACATGCTAATGAGTAAAATAACATGCTAATGAGTAAAATTAAATAACATGCTAATGAGTAAAATTAAATAACATGCTAATGAGTAAAATAACATGCTAATGAGTAAAATAACATGCTAATGAGTAAAACAACATGCTAATGAGTAAAATGACATGCTGATGAGTAAAACATGCTAATGAGTAAAATAACATGCTAATGAGTAAAACAACATGCTAATGAGTAAAATAACATGCTAATGAGTAAAACAACATGCTAATGAGTAAAATGACATGCTGATGAGTAAAAAAAACATGCTAATGAGCATCGTGCGTGGTTGAACGTTTGGGTGACACAAAGTAAAAGGAAAAATTTTTTGCACAATCCTTACAAATTAATATGGGCTGAAATCACACACCCCATTAGCAAGTCATTTTACACCTATGCTCATTTACATGTTAAAAGTGGGTAAAACGGAAACGTTCAAATAGCTCATCAAGTGTGGTATGAAGTGATCCTTCATCGTAACTTGCATTGGATGTTTTTTTTTTTGCTGTTTCTATTGAATAGACCAAATCGGCTTACGCGTTGCTATGTACGTTTCCACTCAATTGAAAACCACTGGGGTATATTTTCCACGTGATATCGAAATACATAAATAATCTTATTCCCAAAAGATTTGAATTGCAGTGGAACCCCACCTTACGGCCACCCGCTTAATACGGCCACCCCGTTTTTGCGGCCATGCAGTTTTTTAGGTCCCGACGAAATGCATGCCCATACATTTTCAATAAAATTTACCCGCTTAATACGGCCACCCCGTTAATAAGGTCACTTTGGACTGTCCCTTCGGTGGCCGGAATAACGGGGTTCCACTGTGGTTGCCAACATACATAGCAATGCGTTAGCCGATTTGGTCTATTGTATCCGGTACACAGAGAAGAAATGATGAAATACAACATACGCATTGTGTTCCTTTGATTTCGAAGTTTCAAATGTTCGCTAGAAAAGTCATGTGTTACGATCTGGATCTGGTCGCAATCGTTCCTGGCTTTGACTGTCGCTTCATCTGATATCGAAGTACCTGGAAAAATACAAATGTATGATAAATGATAACGGAAGGAAGGAAGGAAGGAAGGAAGGAAGGAAGGGAGGAAGGAAGGGAGGGAGGAAGGGAGGGAGGGAGGGAGGGAGGGAGGGAGGGAGGGAGGGAAGGGAAGGGAAGGGAAGGGAAGGGAAGGGAAGGGAAGGGAAGGGAAGGGAAGGGAAGCCGATTTGTTCTATTGTATCCGGTACACAGAGAAGGAAATGATGAAATACAAGGAGGAAGAAGAAAGGAAGGGAGGGAGGGAGGAGTGTGAGTAAGAAGGTAGGAGAGAACGAACCAATGAACAAACCAACGAACCAGCGAACGAACCAAGGAGGGAAAAGGATAGAAAGAATGAAATGGATGGAGAGAGGAAGGAGGAAGGAGGAAGGTTTGTCATATTTACCTCCAATGATCAGTGTAAGTGAACATCCATTAGTAGATAGTTTGTAATTGTTTACAACATGTTCTAATGATGCATCAGTTACGTATCTACAGCCACTAAAGTCCAATTCTCTTAGTTTTCCACAATGATTAACCAGACTTGTAACAACTACAACAAACAAAGACAATATTTTTAATTCAATTCAACACAGTTTACAGTCCATGTTTTTATAATAATCTTAAATTTTTTAATCAAATCTAATCATTTTATATATCATAGGTAATATAATGAAATTTGTAACACCGCAAAAAATAAAAATAAAGCTCGAAGCGTCAGCAAAGTTAAGTCGACATTTTTTACGGTGTTACAAATTTCATTATATTACCTATCGTTTATATCAAACACCGACGCAGCCTATACTAGTTTACTCGCTAGTTTCCATTTTATATATCAATAAACGAAAAAGTATCGAACTGAGCAAAAACATACAGAATAAGTAGCAGTAAATACTCATATCACTGGGAGAATCGTAAATATTTATAATCACTTTTAAACAAATTATCATTCGCCACAAAATAAGCAAATATTCCTTGTTAATTTAAAGTGGGAAACTATGATTGGAACAATATCATGGACAATAAAATATCCATGCAGTGTTTTTATTGCTTATCAAAAAAAACAAACAAGTATCGTAGGTAGCGCAAATTTGGCGCGCAAAGCAGTAGGTGATCTCGCTTCGAAGCGCGCAAAGGATTGTTCTTCAAAACGAATAGTTCCAATACGGCGCTTCGAGACAAAAACAATTTCGGTTACTTTTAGGCATTTGCGTTTTGTTTTTATTCTTTTTTTATCCCTGATAGAACAGCAGTGAACAAATATTGTCAAAGTAACATATAACTTTTTAATGTAAATTTATTTTAAGGATGTATTTATCGAGGGTTAACACGGGAAACAACTCTCTCGAACGACGCCATCTTGGAACTGTTAGCGATGCAACATAAATGCTTCTGATTGGCTTATACTAACCAGAAGTGAGCGCGTGAAATCACCTGGAAACGAAACCCAATCATCTTGGCTCGCGCCCATGACGTGAACCACATGTACGTAGCCAATCATCTAGGCTCGTAGAAGTCCTGCGCGCTCATAAAGTTGACGTAACAATGCCACATTGTTCGTCGTTTTGTAAACTTCACACATAACTACTTTCAGACACAAACTGCGATTATTATTGACAAAAAAAAGATGTCGTATTCGACGAGATTCGAGAAAACGTTGCTGATAACACTGTCGTTATCGTTCGTTTTCTTTCTGCCAGTGGTCTTTCACGTTGGTAAGTCTTGATTCCAGTTATCGATAGGCAAACCTCTTTACAACGACCACGGGTCAAAAAGTAGAGTTCTTGTATAACAGTGGTCGTTACACAGAGAAGATTTACGGTCGTAGTAAAGAGGTGGTCGTCTATATTGTCTTGCGCTAATTGTTTTTTCTTGATCGCTTAAATAACGATTTTGCTGTTTTTTCTCTAGACGTTCATCGTGACTTGCCAACCCAGCGTTACCGCGCTACAAATCCTTGGAATCACGAAAATCAAAACAAATCAATTGGTAATATATATTTCTACTTATCTACTTTTCATTCATGTTAATGCTGATATTTTTAACTATTTAATTTATATTCATGTTTCATTTTAATAATCAGATTTCGTTACACTCCCAAAAGACTGGCCGATATTCCAAAGCCTTTATGAGCAGGACCGATGTGAATTGACTGATAACGTGACTTTGACAGAGCAAGACAACGAGAAGGTCGTGATTACAAACCAGTGTCTACTAGAAGACAGCGACGCTGAGAGCTATTTGGACCAGGTGGATTCAGAAGAAGTGGTTGAAAATATATTCCCTCTGGTGGAGCAGGCCGAGAAATGTGCTTTAAACGAGAGCTATTTGTTCTCTTCCGAGGTCGAAGCAAACGGTTTCACTCCTGCAGGTACGGCATTCAGGCAGATTTACATTGCATTGCTTGAGTTGATGTTTGCAAGCAGATGCTATACATGCAATTGATCATACACTTAATCATTTATCCGTCTATGCATGCATTCATTATATATCATTCATGGACCGAGAGTCCATTACTCCATTCATCTATCCATTCATTCATTTCTTATCTTTAATTGACAGGTTATTTATGGAGTCCCATGTCTCTAACAGTAAAAGTGGGTGTGGCACTCACATTGGGCGTGTCCGGCATGGCAGCGTTCACAGCCAGACAGATCTTTAGAGACCATTTTGCACCAAAGATCGAAGCAGAATATGGATCTTTATAATTCTTGCAAGATATATGTATATATTTTGTTATTATAATTCGTTGTACATATCAGTTAAAATCACATTTATTCTAAGTTGTGTAACTTATCTGAAAGATTTTGTGAGTATACTTGCTAATAAGTACTGTGAAGAAATAACAGTCTATTTTGTTATCATAATTCTTAGTATTATCACTTAGAAGTACTTTTTCTCTAGGCTTTGTAATTTATCTGAAACGTTTTGTAAATATACTCCTATATACTACAAACATTACTGTCAAGACTTTACACTTTATCTGTTATTACTCAAGTTAAATAAAATTTGTCAAATATCATGTGTCATTGAAAGTATTATTTAACTTAGGTTCTATATTATTGACCACGCGAAACAATGAGAAGAACGGTATACAGCTGATGAAGACTGAAGTAATTATCGTTCGTATCAACAGTCTTAATAAAAAAGACATAAGCAGACAAAGATAGACAGTATATGGATGTTACTTGCAATGAGCATAAAACACACAAATTATACTATTGAAAAAAATTACTTGTGTAATTCTAGTCACTCTATTGAAATAAAGTGCTTTATTATTATTATTATTAGGGGCTGTTTATATGAAGGCAAGTTGTCCCTGCTAGCCGGGATAACTCTATTGTTTTGAGTACCCCGGGGAATACAAAACAAAAGAATTATCCCGGCTAGCAGGGACAACTCGCTTTCATATAAACAGCCCCTTAGAAAGGTAAATCTTGAGAAGATGATTAGAAATGATGTATGGAGTACATTTATTACAAAAAGAATAAAACTATATACTGATAGAGTTAAATGTGTGACCAGTATTGCGATATACATCATCTTGCAATCTTCCATATATGACTAAATGTAACGAAAACTCGTAAAAACTGGCATTTTTATAGCGAATTATTTCATATTTGTAGAATGTGCCAATTTTTAACTTTAACGAAAAACATTAATAGATAATTCAGAACAAAGACACGGCCTCTTTTTACTGGAATGTTAAAAATGTTATATTTTCGAGACTTCAATATTTATAAAAATATATTTTGCTTGGAATCATATCTGATGCAATAATAATCGGTGGATCCAAATACATTCAAATGTACCAGATCCAGTAGATTTACCAATGATAGCAATGGTAACTAGTTCAGACCACAGGTAGCCCGCTTATCTGGGCTCGAGCTTCGACTGAAATCTCCATAGCAATAACGTAAACCACACGTAACCCACTAATCGTGGCTCGCGCCCATGACGTAAACCACACTTAGTCCAATCAGCTAGGCTCGTAGAAGTTTGCGCGCTTAGAAAATCTCCATAGCAATAACGTAAACCACACGTAACCCACTAATCTTGGCTCGCGCCAACGACGTAAACCACACCTAGTCCAATCAGCTTGGCCCGCAGAAGTTCGCGCGCTTAGAAAATCTCCATAAAGGTGACGTAACAATTCAACATTGTTCATCGTTTTGTAAACTTCACACATAACTACGTTCAGACACAAACTGCAATTCTTATTGACAAAAAAGATGTTGTATTTGACGAGATTCGAGAAAACGTTGCTGATAACACTGTCGTCATCGTTCGTTTTCTTTCTGCCAGTGGTCTTTCACGTTGGTAAGTCTTGATTCCAGTTATCGACAGGCAAACCTCTTTAGAACGACCACGGGTCAAAAAGTAGAGTTCTTGTATAACAGTGGTCGTTACACAGAGAAGACTTACGGTCGTAGTAAAGAGGTGGTCGTCTATATTGTCTTGCGCTAATTGTTTTTTCTTGATCGCTTAAATAACGATTTTGCTGTTTTTTTCTCTAGACGTTCATCGTGACTTGCCAACCCAGCGTTACCGCGCTACAAATCCTTGGAATCACGAAAATCAAAACAAATCAATTGGTAATATATATTTCTACTTATCTACTTTTTATCCATGTTAATTCTGATATTTTTAACTATTTAATTTATATTCATGTTTCATTTTAATCATAAGATTTCGTTACACTCCCAAAAGACTGGCCGATATTCCAAAGCCTTTATGAGAAGGACCGATGTGAATTGACTGATAACGTGACTTTGACAGAGCAAGACAACGAGAAGGTCGTGATTACAAACCAGTGTCTACTAGAAGACAGCGACGCTGAGAGCTATTTGAACCAGGTGGTTTCAGAAGAAATGGTTGAAAATATATTCCCTGTGGTGGAGCAGGCCGAGAAATGTGCTTTAAACGAGAGCTATGTGTTCTCTCCAGAGGTCGAAGCAAACGGTTTCACTCCTGCAGGTACGGCATTCAGGCAGATTTACATTGCATTGCTTGAGTTGATGTTTGCAAGCAGATGCTATACATACAATCATACACTTAATCATTTATCCGTCTATGCATGCATTCATTATATATCATTCATGGACCGAGAGTCCATTAATCCATTCATCTATCCATTCATTCATTTCTTATCTTTAATTGACAGGTTGTTTATGGAGTCCCATGTCTCTAACAGTAAAAGTGGGTGTGGCACTCACATTGTGCGTGTCCGGCATGGCAGCGTTCACAGCCAGACAGATCTTTAGAGACCATTTTGCACCAAAGATCAAAGCAGAATATGGATCCTTATAATTCTTGCAAGATATATGTATATATTTTGTTATTATAATTCGTTGTACATATCAGTTAAAATCACATTTATTCTAAGTTGTGTAACTTATCTGAAAGATTTTGAGTATACTTGCTAATAAGTACTGTGAAGAAATAACAGTCTATTTTGTTATCATAATTCTTAGTATTATCACTTAGAAGTACTTTTTCTCTAGGCTTTGTAATTTATCTGAAACGTTTTGTAAATATACTCCTATATACTACAAACATTACTGTCAAGACTTTACACTTTATCTGTTATTACTCAAGTTAAATAAAATTTGTCAAATATCATGTGTCATTGAAAGTATTATTTAACTTAGGTTCTATATTATTGACCATGCGAAACAATGAGCATCCTCGGGAACCCAGGGGTATTCTTCTGTCGCTCGTTTCTCGCTTCCACAACATATACCCCTGGGAACGTAGTCTGTTGGAGCTTGTTCCGGAAGTCAAAATTCAAACTTATTTAACGACTTTCTTTGAAAGGTTATCTTGATTTTCATTGGTCGACCTAATAAGGTCGACCAATCAGGAAAGAGCTGAATTTTGACTTCCGGAACAAGCTCCAACAGACTACGTTCCCAGGGGTATATGTTGTGGAAGCGAGAAACGAGCGACAGAAGAATACCCCTGGGTTCCCGAGGATGAACAATGAGAAGAACGGTATACAGCTGATGAAGACTGAAGTAATTATCGTTCGTATCCACAGTCTTAATAAAAAAGACATAAGCAGACAAAGATAGATAGTGTATGGATGTTACTTGCAATAAGCATAAAAGACACAAATTATACTATTGAAAATATAAACATTTTAGGGGCTGTTTATATGAAGGCAAGTTGTCCCTGCTAGCCGGGATAACTCTATTGTTTTGAGTCCCCCGAGGAATACAAAACAAAAGAATTATCCCGGCTAGCAGGGACAACTCGCTTTCATATAAACAGCCCCTTAGAAAGGTAAATCTTGAGAAGATGATTAGAAATGATGTATGGAGTACATTTATTACAAAAAGAATAAAACCATATACTGATAGTGTTAAATGTGTGACCAGTATTGCGATATACATCATCTTGCAATCTTCCATGTATGACTAAATGTAACGAAAACTCGTAAAAACTGGCATTTTTATAGCGAATTATTTCATATTTGTAGAATGTGCCAATTTTTAACTTTAACGAAAAACATTAATAGATAATTCAGAACAAAGACACGGCCTCTTTTTACTGGAATGTTAAAAATGTTATCTTTTCGAGACTTCAAAATTTATAAAAATATATTTTGGTTTAAATCATATATGATGCAATAATAATGGGTGGATCCAAATACATTCAAATGTACCAGATCCAGTAGATTTACCAATGATAGCACATGGGCAAATTGTAATGCGCATCCGTGTGTTTTGGTTGTAAAAATCATTTGTACGTCGAATGAGAGAATTTTATGCTGGTATGGAACATTTGGTTTGCAATCTCATCTTTCACAATTTTGTTCATGAACCGAATTACTGAGACATAAAATGTTGACCGTCTACTAGTGCGCTGTAGTTAATTATTTCAATCCAACACATTATGGATTGCAAAATATCACACGTCAAAGTCCGACCAAAGTGAAAAGAAAGACCAGAACTGCATACTTTCAAATAGCATGTTGGACGATAAACCAATGTGCAGGTCAAAACCTTTAGTAGAAGTTATAACCAACACGCTACTTTGTGCATTGCATTATATTAGGAGATAATAGACGCCTTAGATCGTCAAGTAAACCGGCGTGTTGATGTCAATATCAGCAACTCATTGAGTGCGAACTTCTCGCAATTCATCATAGAATTTTTATATCTTAAACATCGTGCCCCCAAAATTTTTTTAAAGAAATGGACATTTCCATGTTTACTTTTCGCAAAACTGAGCTATTTTGGTAGAAACTCGTTGTCCCTGGATATGATTTCAAGCAGTGTTTACAACATGGTTTAGGCCCTGTTCCACTGTGATAAATTTGACCGAACTTCAACAACCTGTATTTTATATTCTAAAAGATTTATCTAGCATGTAATTATATATTTCGATTTTATGGGAGCCATTAAGGTTTTTTTCTATAAAGCCAACTTTAATTCTTAATTCAAGAATAAAAAAATTGTTCGCTAAACTTTGCATGTTGTTTTGAGCGAAAATATGCATAAAACCACGTACACAAAATCGCTTTGGATCACATTGCGGGATTAAAAGTTACTACTTAAAAAGCTTAGTTTTGCAAAACATAAACATGTAAAAAGCTATTTCAGAAGTAAATTCGCTGGGGCACGATGTTTAAGATATAAAAATTCTAAGATGAATTCTAAGGATTTCGCACGCAAAAGTGCATGCCTCGAGGTAACCAAGGCGGTTTTATTGCCGATCGAGGGCGTCTAATATCTCCTAATTTGATTAAATACAAACAGTATCGTGTTGGTAATGACTTATACTGTTCTGTTTACCTAATAGATTAAATTAGCGCCCAAACTTGTATTCGAAAGTTCGAAGTTCTGGTCCTTTTATCCACTTTTGTCAGACTTTGACGTGTGATATTTTTCCATCCAGAGTTTGTTCGATCTAAATAATTAACTACAGCGCACTAGTAGACGGTCAACATTTGATATCTCAGTAATTCGGTTCTTGAACATAGTTGTGCTAGATGAGATTGCAAACTAAATGTTCCACATCAGCATAAAATTCTTTCATTCGACGTGAATTTTAGCATCAAAACAAACGCATGCGCATTACATTTTGCCAATGTGCTACCAATGATAGCAATGATAGCACACTAGTCCAATCAGCTAGGCTCGCAGAAGTTCGCGCGATTAGAAAATCTCCATAGCAATAACGTAAACCACACGTGACCAACTAATCTTGGCTCGCGCCCATGACGTACACCACTCCTAGTCCAATCAGCTATGCTCGCAGAAGTTCGCGCGCTTAGAAAATCTCCATAGCAATCTTGGCTCGCGCCCATGACGTACACCACTCCTAGCCCAATCAGCTAGGCTCGCAGAAGTTCGCGCGCTTAGAAAATCTCCATAAAGGTGACGTAACAATTCAACATTGTTCGTCGTTTTGTAAACTTCACACATAACTACGTTCAGACACAAACTGCAATTCTTATTGACAAAAAAGATGTTGTATTTGACGAGATTCGAGAAAACGTTGCTGATAACACTGTCGTTATCGTTCGTTTTCTTTCTGCCAGTGGTCTTTCACGTTGGTAAGTCTTGATTCTAGTTATCGATAGGCAAACCTCTTTACAACGACCACGGGTCAAAAAGTAGAGTTCTTGTATAACAGTGGTCGTTACACAGAGAAGACTTACGGTCGTAGTAAAGAGGTGGTCGTCTATATTGTCTTGCGCTAATTGTTTTTTCTTAATCGCTTAAATAACGATTTTGCTGTTTTTTCTCTAGACGTTCATCGTGACTTGCCAACCCAGCGTTACCGCGCTACAAATCCTTGGAATCACGAAAATCAAAACAAATCAATTGGTAATTTATAATTCTAATTGTCTACTTTTCATCAAAGTCAATGCCGGTATTTATAACTAATTTACGCGTAACGTTCATGTTTCATTTTAATAATCAGATTTCGTTACACTCCCAAAAGACTGGCCGATATTCCAAAGCCTTTATGAACAGGACCGATGTGAACCGATTGATAACGTGACTTTGACAGAGGAGATTGAAGACGAGAAGGTCGTGATTACAAACCAGTGTCCACTAAAAGACAGCGACGCTGAGAGCTATTTGAGCCAGATGGTTTCAGAAGAAGTGGTTGAAAATATATTCCCTGTGGTGGAGCAGGCCGAGAAATGTGCTTTAAACGAGAGCTATTTGTTCTCTTCCGAGGTCGAAGCAAACGGTTTCACTCCTGCAGGTACGGTATTACATTGCATTGATTGAATGCATGCATTTATTATATATCATTCATGGACCGAGAGTCCATTACTCCATTCATCTATCCATTCATTCATTTCTTATCTTTAATTGACAGGTCATTTAGGGAGTCCCGTGTCTCTAACAGTTAAAGTGGGTGTGGCACTCACATTGGGCGTGTCCGGCATGGCAGTGTTCACAGCCAGACAGTTCTTTAGAGACCATTTTGCACAAAAGATCGACGTTGAATCTTAATCGCTGTGCAATATTTGTTTTTGAATACACTTGTACATATTATTATAAAGAAACATCACTGGTTTTCAGTGATTTTTAAATGTAAATAATTATTCTATTTCTATTCCCATTATTCGAATATAAATCTTCAACGTAGTTTCTATATTGTCATGTATTTACATTGCTAGTTTACTAGTTTGCTATACCAGTTTACTCACTAGTTTCCATTTATATTTATATTACTTGTTGCAAGAAATTCTTCTCTCAAATTACCTTCGTCTGTGATCCCGTCACATGCTCTCGCGACAACCTTCTGTAGAGAGCCATTTAAAGCTAACTGACCAATACTTGTGTTTGTAACCTGTTTAGAAAATATTGAATATATGAAAGCTATTTTTGAGTAGAGGAAAGTTTTATTCTTGTCTGGTTGAAAGAAGAAAGGAAAAGATAAATATTTGAAAAAAGTAATCTTCAAAACAGGCGTTCTTTTGGGTTTTGGGCTCCCTGTGTTGAACGGGCGAGGGAAAAAAAAGAGAAGGGGTGGGGGAAAGGAAGAGAAGAAGTTCCCTTCTCTTCCCTCCCCCTCCCCCCCCCCCCTTTCATTTTTTGTCTAGCCCCATGTTTCTCGCGGGCATAACGACAACACTGGAACCCCAAAATCCGATTCCCCCCCCCCCCTCCCCCAAAAAAATAACGCAGGCATGAAAAAGAAGGGAAAAGTGATAATGACAAAAAAGGGCAAAGAAGAAACAGAAGGAGGAAAGTGCGGTAGAATTAGAGCACATTTCGTATGACTATGAAACATTCAGTGCCGTGTGTGTGCCTTGCCGCGACCGTGATGTTTTTTTTACCTTGCCTTGCCGTTACTAAACTGGATTCGTTCCGTGAGCGTTTCATACTTATACGAAATCTGCTCTAAGAATAGACCTAATCAGCTAACGCGTTGCTATGTACGTTTCCACCCAATTCAAATCTTTTGGGAATAAGATTATTTGTCTTATGTATTTCAATGCCATATGGAAAATATTTTGAACAAAAGCTTTTATTCCGTGGTTTTTAATTGGGTGGAAACGTACATAGCAACGCGTTAGCCGGTTAGGTCTACGAAAGAAAATGAGGTAGTGAGCGAGGGAAAATAAGAAAAAGGGCAGCGAGTATGAAAGAGGGAAGAGGAGGAAATGGGAAGAAAAGGAAGACAAAAGAGTTAAAGACAATAAAAATGTAATAAAACGAGAAAGAATGAATGGTAGAAAAGAAGAAGAATGGGAACGATTAAGTGAAGGATTAACAAAAACGGGTAAGGAGTAAGGCTGAATAGGAAGGACAAAGTAGGAAACTAGGAATTAAAGAATTAAAGTTTGAAGGAATTAATGTGAAGAGGAAAAAGAGGAGGAAGAAAAGAAAAAGGGAGGCACTAAAAATAGTAGGGAAAAGGAGGGAGGAGACCAGAAGAGGGGAAAGAAGCAGTATTGTAATAAAGATGCAATTAAGTGAGAAAATGGAGGAGGGAGGTTTTTAAGGAAGAAGGGGAAGAGGAAAGGAATGGAGGTAGGTACATGTAGGAAGGAAGGAGGGAAGAAAAGAAAAAGGGAGGAAAGATAGGAAGGAAAAAGGAGGAAAAGCACAAACAAGAGGAAGGAAGGAGTATTGGAGGAAAGAAAGTAAGTGGAAGAGAGAAAAAGGGGAATGGAAACAGGAGGAAGTGAAAAAGAAAGAGAGTTAGCAAGAAAAGAAAAGAAGAATTAGAGGATGCAAGGAAAGACAGATGAATTTTGATGAAAGAAAGAAAAAAGAAACACAGGGTGGGTTGATATAGGAAGGATAATTGTAAAGTAATGAAGTATTAGTCCTACCTTGTCGTTATAGCTAATGTCTATTTCTTCTAGTTTATCACATGTAACAAGGGATTGGATGCCAGCATCAGTAATATCACCAGGACAATCTTGAATATACAGACAACTACAAGACAAATAAACAAGCCAGCTGTAAGGCAACCACACTAGACAATTGGAATTTTTTAAAAAGTGTTGACATTTTTAGTGCTGAAAAACCACAACCAAATTGAATCCTGTACATTTAGTCTCCCTCGCAGCCGTTTTTAGTGTTGGGCTTCCTGTGTCCCTCCACACATACCCTGCGAACAGAGGTTCCTTTCTCTTACCTAGAATGACGAGAAAAGTAACTAGTACTTTCCTCGTCGTTCCAGGTAAGAGAGAAAGAAATCTCTGCTCGCAGGGTACTCCACACAGGAAACCCAGCACTAACAACTGCTGCAAGGGAGACTAAAGTGCATACAAAAGTAATGGGATATACAAAGCAAGATGATGCTAAATAAAAACTGCACTTTGAAGAACATAAACACCAAAAAACGTTTACACAATACCAAAGACAGAGAATAATACAAGATTTATAACAAATAGTAATGTAACTTACATCAAGTTAGTGCAACTACGGCCAATATGGAAGAGTAAATCATCATTCAGAGAACTGCAGCTAGACAGATCTAGAACCATCTAGAAGTAAAAACATGGTTAGAAATATTGAAATAAATTGAAATTGTTATAAGGGCAAAATAATTATAATATACACTAGTTGATAATTTAAACAACTTGTGAAGGCTCAAGAATGTAAACATTTCCCCTTTAAGACCCATAGTCACTTACAAGTCAGAAAGTGGTTGCTAAGGTGTCAAAGAGTGGTTGCTAAGGTGCCAGTAAGTGGTTGCTAAGGTGCCAGTTAGTGGTTGCTTAGGTGCCAGTAAGTGGTTGCTAAGGTGTTAGTAAGTGGTTGCTAAGTTGTCAGTGAGTGGTTGCTAAGGTGTCAGTAAGACGTTGCTAAGGTGTCAGTAAGTGGTTGGTAAGGTGTCAGTAAGTGGTTGATAAGGTGTCAGTAAGTGGTTGCTAAGGTGTCAGTAAGTGATTGCTAAGGTGTCAGTGGAACATTGCTAATGTTATGATACTATTGCTTACCAACTGAGTAAGTCTTGATATCATCATCTCAAGTCCTGCACCAGTCACTGAAAATACATCATATACATAAATTTTATGAAGCCTCCATTGCAATTCATTGCAACCGTTTCCAGTAGTTCACTATCATTCTCAAAGTTAACTACTGGGAATGGCTGCACACTGAACATCAGAACAATGTCACATGTCATGTGGAAGTGGTTTGAGAATCTGATTGGTGATAATGGTCATCAAAACAGGAGAAACATGTTCAAGTCATACTTAGGCCTCGTCTACACGAATCCGATCCGGCTGAAACCGCATAGAAATATTTGCGTCCACACCAATCAAGTAAAAGTATGCAGTTTCGGTGACCGGATTCACTGGATTCATGTGGACGAGAGGCCGATTCGCATCAAAAAACATGCGGTTTCAAAAGTATCCGGATCCATGTAGACAGGGTCTTAGGATAGCTGCTGAACAATGTTTAGACAGTAATAAATGGGTGGCATGGTTGGCTGAGTGGTGAGGGCACCGGCCTTTCACTGCTGTGATCTGGGTTAGATTCCTAGCTCGGGCACTGGATCATATGTGAATTGAGTTTGTCTAATGTGTTGTTCTCTACCATGCCACAAGGGTTTTTCCCCGGGTTATCCGGTTTTCCTCCCTCAGCAAAAATCAACATGTTAGGAGTGATGTATGGAAAATATTTAATGTAGAGGTAGTGAGTGTGAGTGCCAGCAGAAGAATAACCACTCTGTGGATCTGCTGTGGAAATTATTATTATTATTATTAATTACCTTGATACAAATTATGAATATGACTACACTGACAATGATCATATTGATGATGTTGTTTGTACTCTTACCTGTTTGTGGGCAATTTTTAAAATAGAACTTATTTATCTGTGAGCAGTTCTGTAAATTGAAACATAATATGTGTTAGCATATAAACAACATGAAATATTAGAGTACAAACATTAAAAGCGTGAAACATATCTAGTACTAAATAGTGATATTGTATGCTAGAGTACAAACACTAAAAGTGTGCAATACTTTGTACTATTTACCACTAAATAGTGTTGATTAAACAATAGAGAACAAAAGAATTTGCATAATTTAGCAGTATTTAATGGTATTTATGTTGCACACTTTTAGTGTTTGTACTCTAATTCTATTGTTTTCTATTGTCTTATTAGCACTATTTAGTACTAATTAGTACTACTTGTTTAATGGGTATAATATGTAATATATACAATATGAGCGGGAGATCTGTATGGGCATTTACAATGGCAAGCCGCAGGCGAGCCATTGTAAAGCCCATACAGATCGGACGCGAATATTGTACATTACTTGTGAAATCAAAGAATAATGAATAAGGCGCAAAAACCAATCAATATAGAGTTCATTGAGATTGCATGTGAATGTTTATATTCCTTGTAGAATGGATTAAACCGCTAAGACAATGAAGGGCAATCAAGTGAGTTTCCTTATTGTCATTCAAAATTGTGTAGAAAAGTGAAATCGTGAGCATCTAGGTCTCAAGAGATTAGTATTCATTTGCCTCACTTATGGCTTTGAATTAATTTATTATTGAAGTATTTGTAAGCCGTTTGTTAGTATAGAGTTGAGGTCGAAGATGGCGGCTCGTTTTCGAGAACCTAAAAGCAAAAACGAAGAGAGAATTTTACTTTCAAAAGTGGTTTCCAAGAATACAACATACAATACCAAATGGTGTGTAAAAGTCTTTACTGAATGGCAGCAAACAAGAACAAATAAACAAGTACAATTGGAGACGTGTGGTTGGGATGGCTTCGATATGACAAACGTGGAAGATTTGACAGTCCCATTTGAAGAAATGTCTGCGAAAACTCTTAACTTCTGGTTACCCAAGTTTATTGGGGAAGTGGCAAAGCAATGATAATGAAAGTAAGGTGTTCTTTAATTTAGTTTTCAATAACTGCAATATTAATATTGCCTTTACGAACAAAAAAACTGTATTGTAATATTTCACAATGAAGAAAGTTCATTAAACAAAGTGTGGATAATAATCTGTTTCGTGTCTTTTATTAACACAATTTTTTTTCACCGAAACAAAATGTGCATTCTCAAATAAGATGACCTGTATCAAAAGTTATGAATACTAATTAGGACAGCATGGGATCTGTATTACAAGTTAATTTACTGATTAATAATTCATCAACCCCAACTTTTCCCTGATGACTTTTCAAACCCTTCCCGTGCTTTTAGCTACTTCATGTGTATTGGTATTTACAAAGGTCTACATGTGACTCAATTGCAGTGTCTTCATTGGTTTTGCGCCTCATTAATTATTCATGAATTTTACAATTGTACTTTATCAGCATTCAATTTGCAACAATTGGGTTTGTTTACACAATTTTTTCAAAAAAAAAACAGTTGAAACATTGAGGGCAATAACATTTTAGTTAATCTCTGGCAAGGCTTACCAGTAGATCAATGATTGCAGCATCTGTGAGCGAGGCACATCCTGATAGGTCAATTGATTGAAGGTTACGGCATAGGTTACCAATGAACACTGCACCACTATTGGTTAACTTTGGGACAAAAGCAAAAATTTGATTTGTAAAATTAGTATTTGTATTTATAAATTGTAACCTGTTCATATATACACACTAGACATTAATTTTCATTTCATGTTTTGAGATAAATGTTTGAATAAACTATGTACATGTATTTTGGTTTTGCAAAATGCACTTGAAGATACTTTATATATTACAGCCAAACCTACAGAAGCGTTCCTATCGAGGTTGGAAGGCTCGATTTATTCTTCCAAACGTGATTTTAAATTTGTTTTGAAATTTTCATAAATGAATAGAATTTTGTACGTTTTAAATTTCAGACTTCAACCGTCAACCGATAATGGTCCCAAAATCACAATCTGTGGTCATTAACTGATAATGCTATTGTTAGTAATAGAATAAATAAGTTTAGTAAGTATTTATAACAATATTTCTGTAATCAGACTAGGTTTAGCAAGTTTCCGTTGTCCAAAAAAACATTGAATGTAATGTTTTGATTTGAGGCGGTTTTTGAAACTTACAAGTTTTGATTCATCTATGCAAATTTCAAAACAAATTTAAAATCAAGTTTGGAAGAACAAATCGAGCCTTCCAACTTTGATAGGAACGCTTCTGTAGGTTTGGCTGTAATGTATTGTATACACTTGTACATATTAACTAGACACTTACTCTTGTGCATTCACTTAGGTTTAGGCTTTCTACATTTGGAGGCAGCATAAAGAAACACTAGAAATATACAAATAAAAAGATCATAATTAAATTAAAAACTAAGAAGGCTGGGGTGGAGGTAGGCTCGTTGGAAATATTTTCAAAAATACACCTAAAAGTTCCCAGAAGTCCTTTCCTAAGGTTGTGACATGGATGATCTTTAAGGTAGTTTTGGATACTTGGATTTCTTCAATGATTTTTTTATAAATCCTGTCATTTATAGATCATTGTTAGGCAAGGCAAAAAACGTGAAAAAAATATTATGGTCACTGTATTGGTTATGGAGTTATAAGATATATTAAAAGTAGGTATTTTGCAGTGATTTTGCTCAAAAGTACCTACTCAAAGCAGTCTAGAGAAAAACGTTGGTAAATTGCAAAATGTCTATTGTTTTGGCCAAGTGGGACTAGGCACCAGTCACTTTCAAGGCTCCACCATATCACTATTTAGTTTGTTTGGAGCTTAAAAGCTGAGAAAAGGTATAATTTGGCTTTGATTTGTTTTTTCTTCCACATCACTTTTGAATTTTCTTGAACAAGATGTGTGTGAGCATGATGCGCAGTAGCAAGTGTCCAGAACTACCTTAATCCAGGGATTCTGGCATTATGCGGAGGTGCGGTCCCGCATAATTGACTGCTTTCCGCATAATCCCGCATAATTTGCCAAAAAAAAAAAAATAGATAAAAGCACCAAAAATGCACCAATGAAACAAATTAAATAGATAAAACAATAGATATATATTAGTCATCTCCCTTGCTTGCTTGAATAGTTTTTTGCCGTTTTGTTACAGTCGTACGAAGTACAAATTGTTCATTTTCACGGCTTACAAACCAGCCGTCGAAGCAACAACATTTTGTTTTTATTTCTATAGTATTGGGCTTCCTGTATGTCGGCCTAGGCCCCATGCTGTTTGGCGGTTTTCCAAGATGGCGGTTTTCCAAGATGGCGGAACGTTTAATTAACGGAAATCATTAGTTCTTTTGGTTATAGTGTTGTTATTAGTTTGAATTATTGATAAAAAACGAATGATATGACATTTATGTGTAAAAAAGAACCGAAATAGGAGAGCTAAAGTAATTGAATTAGTTTTATTTTAAGTTTTAAGCGATTACGTCATCCCGCATAATTTTCCGCATAATTTATCGTTTCTTCCGCATAATCTTCCGAAAAAATTCCGCATAATTTTGATTTTTCCTCCGCATAATGCCAGAATCCCTGTTAATTCCTTCAAAATACCACATATAACAACAAAATGATTGAAGAGCAGGGCCACAAGTTTATTAGTGTTTTTACACTATTTTGTGTAATACCCTCAGTAAATAAAGACGTTATTATTATTATTATAGCTATAATTTGTAAAAAATCCAAAATAGATTTTTTCCCCTTTTTTGAGTCCTAAAATGATAATGAAAAAGAAGGGAAAAAATGGGAAAAGTGGATTACAAGCCTGAGATTTCCGAGTTTTTGTTAGCAAAGATAGGTGCTATTTGTGTTCCAACAGGAATTTCCGGTTTTTCAGTGTGAAATGAAAGCACCCCTGGTTTCTAAATGACTGCATGTAAGCACCATTGAGTATTTAGTATTGACATTATTATTAATAATAAAAAAAAACTCTTCTGTAATCAATTCATACCATACCTTTCCTGTTAATAGTATGTTTCCAGATATATTGATGTGTTTGAGGTTTTTACATTCTTTAAACAGCCACCATAATCTAAAATCAAATCATTGTTGGTAAACAATTGCAATTACCATCCATAAAGACAAAACTTAAATCAACTATAGACGCCATATGGACGATCACTTGGGCTTCAAATGAGACATGATGTCATTGTTGCTAGGAACGTCTGGGACCTGACCCTCCAATTTGAGGACCAAGACGATGACGAAAAAGAACCGTTTGCATTTAGAGACTTGGGCTTTTCCGTACACGGAAGCCTGAGTAATGAGTTTCTGTTTTTCAAAGGAATGACAGAGAGAGGCCTCTCCCACTTGGAGAGCTTGAAGTCTTTGTGATTGTCTCAGCAAAGCTTTATTCTTAATGAGCAGAGTGTGTCAGATACAGTAAAAACCTGTGAGTAAGAACCTACATTTTTTTACAGTTAGCCTAAACAGGTTCTTATCTAAATGGTAGTTACAAAATTTTAGCCTATTTAAGGTTCTTAAATATGTTCTTATTTCTGTGGAAAAACAAATAAAATCCAGACTGCATGATTTGCTTATTTATTGCTGTGTTTTATTGCTGTACAGTTTTTCAAAATGCTATACAAAAATATTAACCTGTTGCACTTTTTCTTTTTTTACTACAACAATAAATTTGCACTTTTATTTGCACAGCAATGGCAAGCTTCTATTTTTCCAAACAGGATTCTTGATCACTAAATAAATATTATTTTGTTTTTCATTTTCTAGGCTAAATAAGTTCTTGTTCGTAGGGGGTCTAAATGACAAATTTTAGGCTAACAGGTTCTTAATTTTCAGGTTCTTACTCGCAATTCAAGTTTTTACTGTTCTAAGAACTGTTTGTCTTACCCTTTTTCACCAGCCTTGGAGCATCGCTGTAGAACAACAACCTAAAATAACAGAATAATTCAAATCAAAAGTTATACATAAATCTACTGTTAGTAAGTGAATGCATGAGTTCAAAGTGGCTAACTTAATATATAACATCAAAGCTCAATATTATTTACTGATTTTACAAGTTCACCAAACTCATTGCTTTGTAAAAAATTACAATGCGAATCAAAAAACTGTGGGCACCTAGAAATATTTTAGAAATTGTTTATTATTAGTTGAACAACTCAGAAACAACTAAATCATCACAAGAAGTTTGACCAATGTGTAGTATAATAATAATGGTAATAATATACCTCATTTATATAGCGCTATTCTAAAACTCATAGCGCTTTACAACTCTACTGTTATGAATATGTGGAGGACTTATCGGACTGCTGTAAACCAGCAGTTTACAATCATAGTGTAGTTAGTGAATGCTGCCGGGGCCTGATAGTATGATAAACTTTTTTGATAAACCTAGTATGATAAACTTTTTGTAGTTAGAGTTGTTTGTGAAATGTTCAACGAACAATAAACGATTTCTAAAATATTTCTAGGTGCCCACGGTTTTTTGATTCGCACTGTAATGTATTTCACTGCTGACAAACTTATAAATCCCATAAACTGACAAGTAAAATAAGTTGATTTACTTCAGCAACAACAAAACAAGTTTCAAGAATACTGAACATTGTTATTAACCTCTAGTTTACTGCAAGCTTTAGCTAGGATCTTTAATGATGAGGTGGATAGCTGCATGCCAGATAAGTCTATCGTTGTAAGGTCTTGGCAATGTTTAGCTGTGGTGTGAAGTTCAGAAAAAGTCAACATAAAAATAATAAGTGAAATTAAAAGCTTAAGGACGTTCGCACGGAATGTTCACGCGCATCCTATTACGCACGACAACAAGCGGTGAGGAACGCCTGGGTGATTTTGCTTCTATAAGAAAAACAAGCAAACAAGCTGATTTTCGATGTTTGAAGCACAATTACTCAAAAAAACGAACGGTGACCCCCATTTTTTATCTTATAAATCAAAATAACTACTGAAGATAAGTGTTTGCTTAGTTTTTGAAAAAAATGACATTTTTTTATCACACAGAAAATTGGCTTTTTCACATTTTTTTCACCCTCAAAAAAGACAAAAAGCGGCCATTTTGTTTGAGATGTACGGTCTTTTTAATTTTTTCACGTTTTGTCAAAAAATCGCTTTATTTCCAAATATTATGATTTTCAAAAACATTTTATGGCCTTCTTTTATTATGACTGGCATTTTTTACTAATTTTCTTTCTTGTTTTTTGCCACCAAGACATTCCGTCACGCAGCTTGCAAAAAAAGCTGAAATTGCCGACTTTGAGGCCATTTTGCTCGAAAACAACGATGGTGACCACCAATTTTTTTTAGCTTATTTGATGTATCTAATTTAGTTTTATCAACTGGCAAAGTATCAGTAAATTGAAATTTACTTTGCTTTTTCCCGGGGACGTCCTTAAAACGAAAAAATTGTTGCAACATTGAGTGAATGAATGAATGAGGGAATGAAGGAATGAATGAATAAATGAATGAGTGGATGAATGTCAGAATGAACAGATGAATAAATGGATGAATGGATGAGGGAGGGAATGAATGAAGGGATCATGAAAGAATGAATGAATAAATAAATGAATGAATAAATGAAGGAATGAAGGAATGTATGGATGGATGGATAAATGAATGGAATAGGACAATGATTTAATTTTTTACAAATAATTACAAAAATAACCATAATTACCAATGCAGTGAATGGCAAATTCTGTCAACATGAATGGAGAAGCAGATAGATCAAGAGATTTAAGATTTTTACATCCTCTTTGAAATATTCTTAAAATAATATAATCTTCAAGACCTAAAGAAGGCAAAAAATAAGGTTATGGTTATAAGATTGTTCATACACAGTTTTCTATTACAGGTTCGCTATGAAATGACAAATGAGATTACAAAGAAACAAGTGTAGCTAAGTTGGTTAGTGCGCAGCTTTTGGAGCGAGAGGTCACAAGTTCGATCCCCAATGGCCTCACACTTGTTTCGACTTCTTTCCATTCAGTGTAGCTTTGAGTAGCTTTAAATACCTGTAAAATTAAACAGAGCATTGATGGAGAGAGGGGGGAAAGAGCGCACCATCGACTTCCTGGGAGACCAGCTTTACTTCTAGCTGAAGGAACTACCGACGCTACATAATAGTACTTTTCCTTTTCCTTTATTAAATTCTGTGGTTGCACAACAGACCAGTTTTGATTTCTACATTGCACAACCTTAGTCTAAGTACTTGTAGGTAAATTAGACAAACAGTACAAAGATACAATCATATAAATTATTATTACTGGTATATAATATATAATTATAGATATTAATTGTTTACTAATAAATTTTAGTTTTCAATTACCTCCTTTGTAAAGTGAAAACATGTTTTGAAAATCTAAGTGTGTCACTGTAGGCCATGCTTTCAGAACAAGGTTCTTCCATCTTCTACACACTGATACAAAATAATAACACTGTCATAAAACAAGTATTAGGATTCTCCGAATTTGATTTTAATACTCATTCATAATTCATAAGGAACTAGACGCTCTAGGAGCGTGAAGTCGGGCTAGTGATAGAATCAACACAGGCCGGCTAAACAATTCTACTTTGGGCTTCCTGTGTTCGTTCGCAAAGCATCATGGGGCCTATACGCGACATGACAGATAGATAGATAGATAGATAGATACATAGATAGATAGATAGATAGATAGATAGATAGATAGATAGATAGATAGATAGATAGATAGATAGATAGATAGATAGATAGATAGATAGATAGATAGATAGATAGATAGATAGATAGATAGATAGATAGATAGATAGATAGATAGATAGATAGATAGATAGATAGATAGATAGATAGATACATTGTAGATAGATAGATACATTGACTAAAAGGTAAACCTAGAGTCGGGCCCTCTAGCCCGACTAAAAACAATCAATTATATCAACCTTAGCCTTTACAGCACGTAAAATATTCTTTAGAATTTGACTACAACCAAGAGAAGTTTGACCCTATCACTCCCGAAGGAAATGACACATTCTGGTAAATCAATGAATATTATAAACACAATCCCCTTAACTAATATACCATTAGAAAGGTATTTGTTAAGGTAGTTTTTGTACCTGCACAGTCACAGAAACATAAAGAAAATAAACATTTGGAGAAAAATATGTTTGAAATGTCAAAATGAAAACATTTGAAAATGGCTCATTTTTCATATGAACTAAGTATATCAATACCACTAAACTATAAATATTAAGTTAAAATTGCAGCTCTCTGTGTGAAGGACAATGCAGGACACACCTTAGTGCCCTAGCCTCCATGTAAAAAGGGGGAAAGTTTCAGAACATTGAGGCCTAGGGTAGTGAACTACATCTCATATGTTAGGGGGTGTGCATTTTATGCCTATTTTGAGCAGATCTCATCAAGACATTTATTGTGTTAAAATTTCAGGACTGCTATTTTATTAAATATCTTTCACATTAATGTTTTTGTGCCATTTGACATTCTTGAAACAATTAGAAACTCTGTGCGCTGTATGTAGATAAAGGTTATTATCATATTATAAATAATATCTTACCTCGTTCTATCCTTATTTTATCTTTAAGACCCAAAAATGTGAATATATAAATAATGATGTCATCATTTAAGCTTGAAATAGACAACACACTGAAAGAAAAGTCATACATTTAGCACAGGGACCCCTAATCAATCAATAATTATTAATAAAATAGACGAAAAACGCGGGCGCATGCAATTGTTCTTCGCTTGGGCTTCCTGTGTCGACTACTGCTCGTGATATCTGGTGGGCTTCCTGTGGCCACCGTTGCTTGGTGACGAATGGCTGACAAATGGCAAAATTCAAAAACATTTCTCGCGTAGCTTTTCTCCACAAATCTCTCTAGTTTAGTAATATGTGACAAGGGATGAAACTATCAAATACTCAAAATATGTGCAGTGCAACGTGGAGGTACCGGAAGTGAGAATTTTTTTCTGCCAAATGTGAACAAGATGATGTCCGATGGACAATATAAACAACTTTGAAGGTCTACATCAAACGGTAAGTCTTGCTAAATCCGACACACCGCTGGAGCAAAGTCACCTTTCCAAAATAGTTGTGAAGACATTTGATAATGTTTCACTATCTAAAACCTGACTTCCGGTACCTCCACGTTGCACTGCAGTTCGTAAAATTGATATTTCGAAAAAAAATAAATGTTTTCATGAAATGTATTTTATAAAAAGTTAATAAATGGTATGTTTTTCCCTCTTTCAACATGTATGCGTCGTTTTATATCCACTAGAAGCAATTTTTCCACTTGAAATAAGCGGTTTTATAGAAATTCGTAATGGGAGTTTCATCCCTTGTCACATATATATTATCACAAGGGGTGGACAAGTTACCAAGCAACGGCTGCCACAGGAAGCCCAACAGATATAACGAGCAGTAGTCGACACAGGAAGCCCAAGCGATGAACAATTGCATGCGCTCACGTTTTTCATCTATTTTACCCATAATTTTTGATTGATTAGAGGTCCCTGTGCATTTAGTCATAAATAATCCAGACCACTAGTGTACTAGTGCAAATGCAGTTAAACCATGAAATGATATCAAGTAAATTCTATCAAATAGTCACTACATTTAGTGACTAATTGTTGCTACTATTCACCAAGAATAAATAATAAAACAAAGGATAATGAGGTTTCTTTTCTTTCTCTCAAGATGTTCTGGTTGAGCAATAGTGACAAAATAGTAACTATTTGCTAGTACTTTCTTAGATTGCATTTCATGGTTTAACTGCATTTGCTCTATCGTCTAGCCTATTATGATATTACAGAGAGATGTATATTTTACATCAATACCTTGTTTCTGATTCTGTGGGTTCTGTGTTGACATTCCCATTGTTTTGTTGCATCAGAGATAATTGCTTGAACTCTTCTAAGACATCCTTTATGAAAAATAGTGAAACAATAATTGTGATAAAACGTATAAATAATTCATAAGCAATTACAAAATAACGGTGAAGAAGGTCCTGATTTGCATAAGATTGAATTTGAACTTTATTTTTATTATTTACTTTTATATTGGACATTTTAGTAAAATTTGAAATAGCTAACCTACTGTGAGTGTTTTTAGATATATTTATTATATACACCTAATTCTAAAAAGGTGGACGGGCGAACGGCTATTGATGTTTGATGATTGAACGACCGAAAAGGACTGTGGGTAATACAAATTTCTTCTTATTCCATTCTAAATTACCCAAACACCGTTCAGCGATGACCTTAGATGGGTGTCTCGAATGTTTTTGCTAAAACAGTGGCGGCATTGTTTGGGTAATTTAGAAACGAACGGCTGTGCAATGGCCAATCACCAATTGCCCAAACAACCTTCTTTTAATATATATACAGGCTGCAATTAATTAAGTCGCATAAATACTGTTAATTTAACAAAGTGTTTTTATTAATTATAGTAATATAGACAATCTATTTGCAGCTCCTCAATAGATTGTCTATGACTCAGAATAGCAAAACCAGCATTGCAAATCCCATAGAGAACCGCTTCTCATACTATATAGTGATGTATTTAGCAATACAGACTGAGAAAATAATTAGTTACACACCTCTAAAGATTGCTCCTCCTCTACTGGTACTCGACCACCTAAAATGTTTGGCAATCATTATTTCAACAATAACTGAGACAAAGATCCATTTTTACATGAAATATTAAAAAGTGTGCTTTCACATACATGAAGTACATAAAATTAATACCATTTAGTCATTCATACATGTTGTCAATCCATTACCAATGCATATTAACTCAAGCAAAATGATATGTAATATATATACAATCTGTATGGGATATACAGATTACCTTGTATATACAGATTGGACCAAATAGTACTTATGAAAAGGCAAAGCGTTTAAAAGCATTGGAGCCACTGATTTAAACCATCTTCTGCTTAGAGTTTTTAGCACCTAATACACCTAATATATACCTTATTACAAGAACATTGTTCTGACTTTTGTAATTTAGTGGGAAAGACAAACCAAGGTCACTCCTGACACGCTGAACTCTTTCTTTTGTTGTATTCCTTTCTTACTAAATTACTAATACTCTTTTTTCATGTGACAACATTCTTGCCAGTAGGTGTAAACAGCATGTGAAGCCATAATCAAAAAGATTGATATGTTTGGTGTACTACATCTAAAGTTATCATTGTCTACAGTTTATAGGCCAAATTGAAATACAATGTATGTAATGATGTAGCTATATCACGTGACTATGTTGAAGCACACGCTCGAGTGGTAGCTTGTACCTCAGTGTGTTTGTAATTAAATTCAGTTCAGCCGATCGTGTGCTTTCTGTATCTTTTAAGATGTTACAATGTATGCAGACCTCCTAACTTGAATGGCTAGCCTTTTGTGTACATTACAAGACAATAAACATTTCACAAAGAGGCTAGCCAGTCAAGAGGAATAGTTATTCATTCAAATTGATCTCCACTTTTCAATTCAGTCTATTATTTCAATAAATATTATTTTATACAAACTACATGTATGTACCTTTTCTTTTCCTTGTTGGAGTTGACACTATCATAACCCTAAAACATAAAAGAATGAGCTTCATTCTAAAATGAACTATAGCAGTTGACACTATCATAACCCTAAAACATAAAAGAATGAACTTCATTCTAAAATGAACTATAGCAGTTGACACTATCATAACCCTAAAACAGAAAAGAATGAACTTCATTCTAAAATGAACTGTAGCAGTTGACACTATCATAACCCTAAAACATAAAAGAATGAACTTCATTTTAAAATGAACTGTAGCAGTTGACACTATCATAACCCTAAAACATAAAAGAATGAACTTCATTCTAAAATGAGCTATTTAATAGCAGTTGACACTATCATAACCCTAAAACATAAAAGAATTCTAAAATTCTAAAATTCATTCTAAAATTCTAAGTTTTTATGCATTTTTATGCAACTTTTATGAAAGGGTGAAGCCTGAACCCAGCTAATCGGCCATGTTTGACATTTTTGTACTTTTTTTATCTTCACTTAGTACATGTAGCTCTCTAAAGACAAACAGTGCACACTGTATTTTTGTATGAAAATAGGCTTATATCTTTTTTTCTGGCTGAAAAAAGATCCCTTTGGTAAATTGTGTGATTTTCCGTAGCTTTAAGAGAAACCATTGAGTTTGATGCGTGACAAATTCGTCATTTTTCGTCATTTAACTGACATTTTACTTTTTGTACACTTACTTTAGTTTGTGTTGTAAAAAACAAATTGCACATGGAGTTTTCGTTATCTTTCCTCTTATTGACACACTCTTGACGTCATAAAATGTTCAAAACTTTGCAGTGAACCCCACTTGAGTTTTGAACATTTTATGACGTCAAGAGTGTGTCAATAAGAGGACAGACAACTCAAAAGCATGTGTAATTTGTTAAATGGAGGTAAAGAAGCCTTTTAAATTGTAGTCAAAATTAACTGGAAATTGTCTTCCACTGTTTCTTTATCTGAAAGTGGCAGACAAAATATATTTTTTGGTTGAGAAACCTGATGTGACATACCTGTTATGTAGCATACGTTCATCATCTGAGGAGGTCTTGGCTTTCTGTGCTTCCCATTCATTACTGAATGTTACAAAACCAAACCTGACAACAATAAATAGTAGCACTGAATAATAGATACCACCTTGAATTAACTTAATATTAATACTAGTATGTTGCAGTCATACAACTACATGTAAGTTTATTATTGGTAGCCTTGAAGATAAGGACAATTATTCCGAAAGCTTTGCTTATTACAAAAAGGATACTTAGTTACTATGCGAATCAAAAAACTGTGGGCATCCATAAACATTCTAGAGACTGTTTATTGTTCCTTGAACAACTCAGAAACAACACCGCATATATTGCAAGTATATAGTAGTTTGACTGATGTGTAGTATATGATAAACTTTTTGTAGTTAGAGTTGTTTGTGACTTGTTCAACTAACAATTAACGATTTCTAAAATACTTCTGGGTGCCCATGAATTTTCGATTTGCACTCTAATACACATATATATTTTTAAATGGTTCCTATATATATCAAGACAATTCTCAATTTGATATAAAGGCATTCTTGTTGTGAATGGTTTTGAATTGTGTAGTTTAGTTGTGTGGGTGAATTCTTGATATTATTTTGTCTTGATGAGTGTCAACAGTACACTGGTAAGCTCTAGTAAAATGGAGTTGTCATGGTTATTTCAACTCTCAGTGGCAGATCAAGGATTTTAGAAAGGAGGGGGGGGGGGGGGGGGTCACACATAGAAGACTGGGGCAAGAGCAGCCACAGGTAGCCCAAGAGCGGAGAAAAGATTTTTGAGGCAGTGTATTGTCGTTACAAAGGGAGTTCCATGGAACAGTTGGACCTTCTCCTGGATCAACCACTGCCTCTTCAAAGAAGCAGACATTTGTGTGAAGTAAAGTATTGTATTACAACCCTAAGAAAGCCTGTGTATGAGGCTTGACTAAAGAGGGTCCACAATTGTCAATTTGTTTCAGTAGCAGATGCAGGATCTAGCAAATTTTGGAGGCAGGATTTGGAATGCCAACCATGATACAAGTGGAAATTGGAAATAGTTACAATGAAATTTAAAGCGGGATCAAGATTTTCAAAAATTCATTGAGATTTGGGATTCCGAGGGACCCCTAAGGATTGTGTTATATAAAGTGTACAGTGACATTGTTACATGCCCGGCGTAGTCAATCGAATGATTCGGAAACCGAATACAATTGAACGCAATCAAATGATTGGATAAAAATCGAACACCAAAAAAATTGTGAATTCAATGATTGTATTCGATTTCTAAACAATCGAATGGTTGATTGCAGTTGAGTACCATATGAATAAACGTAGATTTACAGTAATATACACCTATTTCAATTAACGTTGTCCATCTGGAATGGTTGATCTGAGACCGATAGGAATTGTGGGAGTTCATTCAAATCCAAATAGATTGTTTTAATCACAATTGAATGGTGCTGAATTACAGATAACAGTATTTCAGAAGTAAACATTAATATTCAAGCGTGATTATGATAGTTCATTTGCAGTTTAATGAGCTCCCACAATTCCTATCGGTCTCAGATTAACCATTCCAGATGGACAACGTTAATTGAAATAGGTGTATATAAATTATGGTAATAAAACAGTGTTCTTAAAATAATTTTTTAGTTAATTTTAGTTATTTTTCGTTTTAAATGTGTTTTACATGTACTTTCAATCGAACGCAATTGAATGTTCGATTGCAATCGAATTTCTCAGAAATTGCCAAATGCAATCGAATCCAATCATTCGATTGAATTTGATTGTGTTCGATTGATCTGAACGTTTGATTTGTTCGATTGACTATATGCCAGGTTACATGTGTTAATAATACATACCCACGTGACCTGTGCTTGGCTCTGTCTTCAATAATCTCTAAACCCAGTACTTTACCAAAATAACTAAAGAATTCCCTAAGCTCTCTCCTTCTCACTCTATAACCAATATTACCAACAAAAACTTTACACTTGTTGGCTATCGTTTTGTTCCTTCCTACGGTTTTTTTCACTCTGCCAACTAAATCGATTTTACTTTCTTCTCCTTGGAGAGAATTAGCTGATTGTGAGCCGAACACTTCGTTCGTATTTTCATGATTAACTCCATTTTGATTCACTACATCACCGTTTGCCTTTGTTGAGCTTTCTTTTAGTTGTATATCATCACTTTTATCTGTCTCTTGCAAACATAACAGTCCAGTGCTTGCTCGAAAGTTCAGCTTTTTGAGCACGTCGAGTAGTTGTGAGTGAGAAGGCGTTTTACCACTGTTACTCATAATTGCACATGGTTTCACAAAGACGTTGTCAAATTGTCTGAATAGAGCTCAATGGCATCTCGAACTTTACTTACAATGACAATCATTGTTAGTATATTTTCTTGAGGTATAAATAAAGTCTTTCGACGATGAGAATTTAGATATTGTGGTCAAAGAAATCACTACATTCATTCACATGGCTTTGTAGCGCGAACATTCAGAATTGACACAGGGAACCCGCAATATACTAAGTAGCCAGGCCTTCTTTTTTCTTCCGGACTTGACGAGAGTTTTAAAACATTGATATATTTTCTTTTTCTTCGAACAACACTTTTATGATGGTTTTTGTTGCAAATTGCAAGAAAAAATTAATTCAGCTAGTTAATTTTCATTTTTTTTTTTAAATACATGCGTGTTTGAAAGATCATTAGTTCTGAGCAAGGGCCTTTCAGAAGCAAGGCCTTAATTTAACGTATTCTAAAGTTTTTAGATATATCTGAGTGTGAAATCTAATTAATGTAACACCACAAACAACAATTTTCGTGTGATATTTTTATTATTTTATTATTTACAGCTTTGACTTAAAGAGAAAAGAGGCGGCCATGCATTAATGGGAGGGGGATGGAGGGTGGATATATCACACAAATCTATCCCCTTTGCCTATAAAAGAACGGCCGTCTGTGCAGACTTAAAACAACAGCATTATTTGGATGGACGTAATTTACTATCAATATTTTGTGCATTCAATTGTTGTAATTATATATAAAATTAGATATCGATGTGCATTTCGTAAAGCTAGAAATAAGAATAAATTCAATATTAAATTGCAATTGCCCTTCGTACGTTTACTGACGTGGTATTAACCCGCCCGAGTCGAAAGTTCAGTTATATGCAAATGATTTTGAACAATGGGTTGAAGTCGAGGCTTTCGGGCGAAAACAATAGGTTTGCCCGAAAGGCTCGATTTGAATCCATTGTTTGAAATCATTTGCATATAACTGTAATAACAGCTATTTTCAAAAATACCCCTAAAAGATACCTTAAGTCTTTTAAAAAGGGCGTGGCTGGATGAATTTGACCCCCTACGAGATACCACATATAATAATAATATACGTATCAGAAACGAATATCGATTAGCTCTTCTCTTCTTTTTCGACACCCTAAGAGATACCAGAAATGCTAATTTTCACGCCTAATAATGTCGGTATTTTTATAGACTGCGAGCAGTCCCTACTTTTCCCTCCGGATTCAGAAAATTTTAACTTTAATAAAACGAGCAAGCGGGGATTGGGGGCGAGTTGGGGAGGGGAGAAGGGTAGAGGAAAAGCCCCCAATCCCCGCTCGATCGTCCACAGGGAGCCCAAGCTCATCACTTGTGATCTTTTACAGTAAATGTATGGAGTCGAGAGATATCCTTTCGCTGTGCCTCAAATTTACAATAATAAAAACTTTTTTTTACGTAGATAGTTGTGTATAACTGTTTTGTAGTCTGTGACCGAGTTTTAGCTCATTTAGAACGATTTTGACGAAAATACCCCAGAAAGACAAAGAAGTCTTCCATACATTTACTGTAAAAGATCACAAGTGATGAGCTTGGGCTCCCTGTGGATCGTCCGTGTTTTATTTAAATGCTCATGTTTTCCTCGGAATCTGGAGAGAGAAGAAGGGACTATTCGCAGTCTAGTATTTTTATCGTAGTTTTGATTAAAATCAATTTATTACAAGTTTCGAAATATTCAGTTTAAAACCTTACACTAGCTTGCTATGCATGATATAGTCAAACACATACAACTAACAAATCTTTTGAAGAAGCTGTTAGCTTCGTCTGCGACAAAGATTTTCGAATAGCCTGCCATAAACAGACTTCGAGTCTTTGTTGTCAATAATGAATTATGAAAGAAAATGACTTTTCAATCCGAATTATGAACCATTTTGTCACTAAAATTTAAGAAAACATATTATACATCTTTTTGGTCAAATCCTTTTCAAATACAGCATCCACAGCTTATATTTTAATATTGACGAAATGACTGCGTATTGCATGGCTTATTCGTTTTTTAAGGAAAAAAACATCAAAATTGTTTTTCAGTATTCATACTTTAAACTACCTTGCTTGGCAAAAATTTCTTTAAAAAAATTATTTCCTTCTCTTCTAGAGGATGGAAATAAGAAGATGTCTGCCAAGCAGGGTAACTAGAAACCGAATAATACATAAAAAAAGTAATATATTCTCACCAGGGAAACCAACGCACAAAGCCAATCGGAGCCGTCTAAGATATGCAAGAATCGTCCCAAGTCTATCGCGAAAGGGCAAGCCCTGGGAGAATATGTTCCATCGCTGCAGGGAGGTGGGTGGGTCGTGAACGCCTTAAACTTGCAACGTCCCAATTTCACTGAACTAGGAATAAACTATGATACGGCATGCTTTTACAGGAGATTGGGGTCTAAAGCTACGCAACCCCCCCCCCCCCCCCCCTCCCCGGACCTCGCAGGGTAATTAAAATCGACTAAACATGTTTAATTTGGCTTTTTGAGTGTATTTCCCAAGTGAGAATAGTGAAGGAGCCCGTTCCGCTAATTGGTCTCAATAAAGACCAAAGGGTTTGCCGAGAGAGACTGGTTCTTTGTTCTGTGTATAAAATAGTGGATACTTGGTGAAGAAGCCAACGATGGCAGGAAGAGAATCAAAAGCGTGTCGACCAATGACGAACTTTTTACTTGGAGTAGTCTCAATAGGAAAGTGACGAACTCTGAATCAAAAGAAAATGAGGTTAGAAGTTTCTCATAAAAAGATACTGAATCAGAATAAACTAAGAGGCGTGAATGCATATAGATGTAAAGTGTGGCTTCAAAAGTTCAAAAGTTCAAAGGCTTTTATTTACCACATACACACAAGATAAATTTACAATGAAAAAAGAAAAGAATAGGTGGAGGATGCAAGAGACTTGGCTTGAAGATTGGGACGTGTATTTTAACGTTTAAAAACGTTAAAAACGTTATTTAAGTTAATATGTTTTTTTTTATAAACTGCTGTAACACAAGTTCAGAATCACGTTTACCGTTTACTATTCCTTGGTATATCGAAAAGATAAAAAAACAACAACAACAACAAGCAGACAGATATGTGTAGGTAGAAATACAGACGACGAGGCGAACAAACACCCCCCCCCCCCCCCCCCCCCTGGGAGGGGCTCATACAAATGGACACACAAACAGGTCGAAACAGAGAGACTCGAGAAAGACAATTAATTACACAGACTGGAATCAAAGGAATAGGCAAAAGTCAGAACGACAAGCAGTGCAAACAGCAAACAGCAACCAGGCAAACGACAGATGGACAAGAAGAAAGTTATAGCCACGGAGAGAGAGACATGCAGTTACTATTCTAACTTACTTCTTGGAGAACATCACTGATAAAACATACGACGCAAACTGTAAAGATAAAGTACATGTACAATAAATCCACGTGTTCTTATTAATGTGATTCTTTACAGTGCGACTACTGCAACCGGGGCCACCAAAACATAATTATCCAATCACGATCGACAATATGAACAATAGAATCTCTACAGATGTTTGATGTTTTTGCTTAAAATGCTAATAATTTTCATTATATGTGAACGGAATAGATCAAGATTGAATAAGAAACATCTTAGCCTGTGAGAACTTTCTACAATTTTTTGTTTGATCTAAAAAATATATATTTTGAAATTTGTCTGGGTAGCCCCGGTTTCAGTAGTCGCACTAGTACTGTAAACGGTTCTCAAGCCTTACCCTTTGTGTACTCTCTCTAATCATGAAGTCCAGTTCGTTTGCACTCTGAAATATATAAAAAAATATATAAGGTCAATTCCCATATGGTCTAGCGGTTAGGATTCCTGGATTCCAACCAGGTAGACCCAGCTCGACTGTCGGTTAGGGAAGAAATGAGTGCAGTTTTCATATGCCTCTTTTTTGAGTTTTCACGTTCAATTTGGATATAAGATCATTTTCTGGTATTTTGAATATATTTCAGCAAAAGCATGAGCACTCTAAATGGCAGATACACACCAGACACAAGTCACTGAGAATTGAGTCCAAGTTCCCTTCGTCGTAAGATGTTAAATTTGAAAATCTTTGTCACCGCGACAAAATTCAATTTAGTTTGCATTCGTGAGTATAGTCGCAGCAACAAATAGAAGCAATATTCACGAAGCGACATATTGCAGCGCCATATAGACAGTCGTGTTCTCGCAGAGTATGTACAGTACTGCGATACATTCTGCAGCAAAATATAAAATTAACCAATAACAATTATGATTTAAAAACCCTGCACTATTTCTATAGTATAATCCTAAAACAATGCCTTTAAAAATCTCTTTGTGTGCAACAATAGAGTACAAACACTAAAGCCTGGTTTTCACTAGCGACGCAACGCAAGTGCAAACGCAAGCGCAAGCATGTGAAAACGAGACGTGAATAAGCGCAAGCGCAAACAAACTATTCACTAGTGCCACGCGCAAGCACAAGAGCAAACGCAAGAAAAAAGGAAAATTTTTGATACCTTGCGCTTGCGTGGGCGGTTTTCCCTACGAAATAAGGCCTCTTGTGCTTGCGCTTGCGTCGCTAGTGAAAACCAGGCTTAAAAGTGTGCAACATAAATACCACTAAATACTGCTAAATTATGCAAATTCTTTTGTTCTCTATTGTTTAATCAACACTATTTAGTGGTAAATAGTACAAAGTATTGCACACTTTTAGTGTTTGTAGTCTAGGTGTTCATATGTAAGTAAATCAAATGCCACCCATGGCCAACTCGTGGATCATTGTTAGAACATTTTGAAAGCGCTTACACTTTAGACCACTTTTAATGTTGACTATGTAGGTTATATTTAAACTAGACGCATATATCTGCGTGAACTCGGACTCCATTACGATTATGTAATTATTTTCTCGGATTAGCTTGAGATGATTTGAAGCGAAAAATAAGTATTCAATGTTGTTGTTTTATTTGTATTTTTTTGGTTGTCCTCCATTTCCCTTACGGTCCGACGTTCCGTCAGTCCGTGATCCTCTGACAAGTCTACTTTTAACTGGTTCGATCTTCGGTTCGTGCAGAGATACATGCGAGTTCAAAGAGTGTCTAAGAAACAGTGTTATTAAGTTGTTCTTGCAAAATAAACGCCAGAAAAAGCAAAATAGATAGTCATTGAAGCAATTGGTGTTATATTTGAGGCAATTTGGGCTGTTGGGTGTAGTTTTCAGAGAGGCCGTTTCAGCTGTTTATTGTTGTTGTCGAGCTTGACCTGGAGGTTTAACTGAAACGATCACGTTATCTGACATATTGTAAAGAAAGAAATATTACTTTCATCTACATATACATAGATCGTTAAGTTGAACTGCTAGATAATAGGGTGAAGCGATTTAAGTTTTGCGAATATCAATAAGTTTGTTGTTCTGTGCAAGAATCTAAGAGCTCGGCAATCGCCTGAAGTTTCAATCGCCGATCTGAAGCTTGTACGAATTAATAGTAGTCAATAAAATAAACTATTGACAGATAAACTCGTAACTTTAATCAAAAATATAAAAGAAATAATTACAATAAGCAATATATTTACCCTAAAACATCACTCAAGTATCATACTGTTGTTGCTTCACTGCTAGTGTGTATCGTACTCTCTAAGAATGCTTACAATACTGTTAAATATCCAGTAGTAACAGCTTCGTCCTTTGTAATTGGTTGTGAATCCATTCCATAGCATTGTGAAAGGATGGATAAAAAGTAGCTTCTGTTTATAGCAGGGAAGATTTCTCGATAAATTTCATCATAATAAGTTGCTTCGCTTAGTTCGCTCGTAAATTGCACGATCTTTAGTAAAATTCACAGTGACCATTTCCGAAAACATTCGACATAAACTTATGTGTAATTCTACTGCGAATCATGTGGCGTGAGCACATAAAATATGAGAGTATTCGCGATTACTTCGACCTTCGACGAATCATACTAGTATCCATGTGCTCGAAGTACGCTGACCAAGATATTGGGGCTCAAAAGCTTACACATCTAGTGAGTGAGCTGAGTGAGTGAGTGAGTGAGTGAGTGACACTTCCAGTTCAAAAGCCCCATCCCAATAACTCGAGGATCGTCGATCCACGAGTTAAAAAGGAACATATCAGGAAAAACAAAAGAAAGAGTTCCGCTTGAGCGACCTTCTTTTGTCTTTTAATTAATTCCTTTCCCTCTAAATTCCAAAAGTCAGGACAACGTTCTTGCATTTAGGTGTACATTACATTTGTTATTACTCGGGCTTCTGTGTACGGAAAACCCGAGTCTAAACATGCAAGCGGTTCTTTTTTTACGTCGTCATCGTCGTCGTCTTGGTCCTCAAATTAGAAGGTCAGGTCCCATGCAGGCGTTCATAGGAACATGTGATCACGTGATGACATGTCACAATTTAAAGACAGAGACACCATTTCTCATTTGAAGCCCGAGAGATCGCCCGGATGGCGTTCTAGTTCAAAATTGAATAATATTCTAAGGTGATTACCATTCAAGTGAAATATGTTAAGAAATTTACTCACCCTTAGCATATGATCTTCACAAGACTGTCGATTCATCTTACCATGAAACCAGGATTCACTTTCTGTAAAAAGATGTAACACCACTTATATACATACACATATACAAGAAACTCCTCCCCCCTCCTCCCCAGATTTTTGCCCATCCCAAATATTAAAGCCAGTCAAATATAAGAAAACTTCCAAAATGCTGTGTTTGATACAATAATAGCTGATACAACAGCTAATATTTCAGGTAAACAAATTCTTGGAATCAATGGGTAACCTAGAAGATTCTAAGTTCTAAGATAAAGATTTTAAGTGTCAGCGCAGGTATATTATCCTTATAATATTATCTTTATCAACATATTCCCATATGGTCTAGCGGTTAGGATTCCTGGTTTTCACCCAGGCGGCCCGGGTTCAACTCACGGTATGGGAAAATGGATTAATATTTTGTATTACTTGTAGAAGAGAGCCAATACCAAAGCAGCACGGAATATTATCCTTATTAACATATTCCCATATGGTCTAGCGGTTAAGATTCCTGGTTTTCACC
>OX459095.1:31566063-31573563 GCA_949775045.1 Metridium senile
CGGCCCGGGTTCAACTCCCGGTATGGGAAAATGGATTAATATTTTGTATTACTTGTAGAAGAGAGCCAATACCAAAGCAGCACGGAATATTATCCTTATCAACATATTCCCATATGGTCTAGCGGTTAGGATTCCTGGTTTTCACCCAGGCGGCCCGGGTTCAACTCCCGGTATGGGAAAATAGATTAATATTTTGTATTATTTGTAGAAGAGAGCCAATACCAAAGCAGCACGGAATATTATCCTTATCAACATAGTCCCATATGGTCTAGCGGTTAGGATTCCTGGTTTTCACCCAGGCGGCCCGGGTTCAACTCCCGGTATGGGAAAATGGATTTATATATTTTTTTATTGAGCGGAGAAGAGAGCCAATACCAAAGCTGGCATGCAGGAATATTATCCTTATCAACATATTCCCATATGGTCTAGCGGTTAGGATTCCTGGTTTTCAACCAGGCGGCCCGGGTTCAACTCCCGGTATGGGAAAATGGATTAATATTTTGTATTACTTGTAGAAGAGAACCAATACCAAAGCAGCACGGAATATTATCCTTATCAACATAGTCCCATATGGTCTAGCGGTTAGGATTCCTGGTTTTCACCCAGGCGGCCCGGGTTCAACTCCCGGTATGGGAAAATGGATTTATATATTTTTTTATTGAGCGGAGAAGAGAGCCAATACCAAAGCTGGCATGCAGGAATATTATCCTTATCAACATATTCCCATATGGTCTAGCGGTTAGGATTCCTGGTTTTCAACCAGGCGGCCCGGGTTCAACTCCCGGTATGGGAAAATGGATTAATATTTTGTATTACTTGTAGAAGAGAGCCAATACCAAAGCTGCACGTAATATTATTCTTATCAACATATTCCCATATGGTCTAGCGGTTAGGATTCCTGGTTTTCACCCAGGCGGCCCGGGTTCAACTCCCGGTATGGGAAAATGGATTTATATATTTTTTATTGAGCAGAGAAGAGAGCCAATACTAAAGCTGGCAGGAATATTATTCTTATCAACATATTCCCATATGGTCCAGCGCTTAGGATTCCTGGTTTTCACCCAGACGGCCCGGGTTCAACTCCCGGTATGGGAAAATGGATTAATATTTTGTATTACTTGTAGAAGAGAGCCAATACCAAAGCAGCACGGAATATTATCCTTATCAACATATTCCCATATGGTCTAGCGGTTAGGATTCCTGGTTTTCACCCAGGCGGCCCGGGTTCAACTCCCGGTATGGGAAACTGGATTAATATTTTGTATTACTTGTAGAAGAGAGCCAATACCAAAGCAGCACGGAATATTATCCTTATCAACATAGTCCCATATGGTCTAGCGGTTAGGATTCCTGGTTTTCACCCAGGCGGCCCGGGTTCAACTCCCGGTATGGGAAAATGGATTAATATTTTGTATTACTTGTAGAAGAGAGCCAATACCAAACCAGCACGGAATATTATTCTTATCAACATATTCCCATATGGTCTAGCGGTTAGGATTCCTGGCTTTCACCCAGGCGGCCCGGGTTCAACTCCCGGTATGGGAAAATGGATTTATATATATTTTATTGAGCAGAGAAGAGAGCCAATACTAAAGCTGGCAGGAATATTATTCTTATCAACATATTCCCATATGGTCTAGCGGTTAGGATTCCTGGTTTTCACCCAGGCGGCCCGGGTTCAACTCCCGGTATGGGAAAATGGATTAATATTTTGTATTACTTGTAGAAGAGAGCCAATACCAAAGCAGCACGGAATATTATCCTTATCAACATAGTCCCATATGGTCTAGCGGTTAGGATTCCTGGTTTTCACCCAGGCGGCCCGGGTTCAACTCCCGGTATGGGAAAATGGATTAATATTTTGTATTACTTGTAGAAGAGAGCCAATACCAAAGCAGCACGGAATATTATCCTTATCAACATATTCCCATATGGTCTAGCGGTTAGGATTCCTGGTTTTCACCCAGGAGGCCCGGGTTCAACTCCCGGTATGGGAAAATGGATTTATATATTTTTTATTGAGCAGTGAAGAGAGCCAATACTAAAGCTGGCAGGAATATTATTCTTATCAACATATTCCCATATGGTCTAGCGGTTAGGATTCCTGGTTTTCACCCAGGCGGCCCGGGTTCAACTCCCGGTATGAGAAAATGGATTTATATATTTTTTATTGAGCAGAGAAGAGAGCCAATACTAAAGCTGGCAGGAATATTATTCTTATCAACATATTCCCATATGGTCTAGCGGTTAGGATTCCTGGTTTTCACCCAGGCGGCCCGGGTTCAACTCCCGGTATGGGAAAATGGATTTATATATTTTGTATTGAGCAGAGAAGAGAGCCAATACTAAAGCTGGCAGGAATATTGTTCTTATCAACATATTCCCATATGGTCTAGCGGTTAGGATTCCTGGTTTTCACCCAGGCGGCCCGGGTTCAACTCCCGGTATGGGAAAATGGATTTATATATTTTTTATTGAGCAGAGAAGAGAGCCAATACTAAAGCTGGCAGGAATATTATTCTTATCAACATATTCCCATATTGTCTAGCGGTTAGGATTCCTGGTTTTCACCCAGGCGGCCCGGGTTCAACTCCCGGTATGGGAAAATGGATTTATATATTTTTTATTGAGCAGAGACGAGAGCCAATACTAAAGCTGGCAGGAATATTATTCTTATCAACATATTCCCATATGGTCTAGCGGTTAGGATTCCTGGTTTTCACCCAGGCGGCCCGGGTTCAACTCCCGGTATGGGAAAATGGATTTATATATTTTGTATTGAGCAGAGAAGAGAGCCAATACTAAAGCTGGCAGGAATATTGTTCTTATCAACATATTCCCATATGGTCTAGCGGTTAGGATTCCTGGTTTTCACCCAGGCGGCCCGGGTTCAACTCCCGGTATGGGAAAATGGATTTATATATTTTTTATTGAGCAGAGAAGAGAGCCAATACTAAAGCTGGCAGGAATATTATTCTTATCAACATATTCCCATATTGTCTAGCGGTTAGGATTCCTGGTTTTCACCCAGGCGGCCCGGGTTCAACTCCCGGTATGGGAAAATGGATTTATATATTTTTTATTGAGCAGAGACGAGAGCCAATACTAAAGCTGGCAGGAATATTATTCTTATCAACATATTCCCATATGGTCTAGCGGCTAGGATTCCTGGTTTTCACCCAGGCGGCCCGGGTTCAACTCCCGGTATGGGAAAATGGATTTATATATTTTTTATTGAGCAGAGAAGAGAGCCAATACTAAAGCTGGCAGGAATATATTCTTATCAACATATTCCCATATGGTCTAGCGGTTAGGATTCCTGGTTTTCACCCAGGCGGCCCGGGTTCAACTCCCGGTATGGGAAAATGAATTTATATATTTTTTATTGAGCAGAGAAGAGAGCCAATACTAAAGCTGGCAGGAATATTATTCTTATCAACATATTCCCATATGGTCTAGCGGTTAGGATTCCTGGTTTTCACCCAGGCGGCCCGGGTTCAACTCCCGGTATGGGAAAATGGATTTATATATTTTTTATTGAGCAGAGAAGAGAGCCAATACTAAAGCTGGCAGGAATATATTCTTATCAACATATTCCCATATGGTCTAGCGGTTAGGATTCCTGGTTTTCACCCAGGCGGCCCGGGTTCAACTCCCGGTATGGGAAAATGGATTTATATATTTTTTATTGAGCAGAGAAGAGAGCCAATACTAAAGCTGGCAGGAATATATTCTTATCAACATATTCCCATATGGTCTAGCGGTTAGGATTCCTGGTTTTCACCCAGGCGGCCCGGGTTCAACTCCCGGTATGGGAAAATGAATTTATATATTTTTTATTGAGCAGAGAAGAGAGCCAATACTAAAGCTGGCAGGAATATTATTCTTATCAACATATTCCCATATGGTCTAGCGGTTAGGATTCCTGGTTTTCACCCAGGCGGCCCGGGTTCAACTCCCGGTATGGGAAAATGGATTTATATATTTTTTATTGAGCAGAGAAGAGAGCCAATACTAAAGCTGGCAGGAATATATTCTTATCAACATATTCCCATATGGTCTAGCGGTTAGGATTCCTGGTTTTCACCCAGGCGGCCCGGGTTCAACTCCCGGTATGGGAAAATGGATTTATATATTTTTTATTGAGCAGTGAAGAGAGCCAATACTAAAGCTGGCAGGAATATTATTCTTATCAACATATTCCCATATGGTCTAGCGGTTAGGATTCCTGGTTTTCACCCAGGCGGCCCGGGTTCAACTCCCGGTATGGGAAACTGGATTAATATTTTGTATTACTTGTAGAAGAGAGCCAATACCAAAGCAGCACGGAATATTATCCTTATCAACATATTCCCATATGGTCTAGCGGTTAGGATTCCTGGTTTTCACCCAGGAGGCCCGGGTTCAACTCCCGGTATGGGAAAATGGATTTATATATTTTTTATTGAGCAGTGAAGAGAGCCAATACTAAAGCTGGCAGGAATATTATTCTTATCAACATATTCCCATATGGTCTAGCGGTTAGGATTCCTGGTTTTCACCCAGGCGGCCCGGGTTCAACTCCCGGTATGAGAAAATGGATTTATATATTTTTTATTGAGCAGAGAAGAGAGCCAATACTAAAGCTGGCAGGAATATTATTCTTATCAACATATTCCCATATGGTCTAGCGGTTAGGATTCCTGGTTTTCACCCAGGCGGCCCGGGTTCAACTCCCGGTATGGGAAAATGGATTTATATATTTTGTATTGAGCAGAGAAGAGAGCCAATACTAAAGCTGGCAGGAATATTGTTCTTATCAACATATTCCCATATGGTCTAGCGGTTAGGATTCCTGGTTTTCACCCAGGCGGCCCGGGTTCAACTCCCGGTATGGGAAAATGGATTTATATATTTTTTATTGAGCAGAGAAGAGAGCCAATACTAAAGCTGGCAGGAATATTATTCTTATCAACATATTCCCATATTGTCTAGCGGTTAGGATTCCTGGTTTTCACCCAGGCGGCCCGGGTTCAACTCCCGGTATGGGAAAATGGATTTATATATTTTTTATTGAGCAGAGACGAGAGCCAATACTAAAGCTGGCAGGAATATTATTCTTATCAACATATTCCCATATGGTCTAGCGGCTAGGATTCCTGGTTTTCACCCAGGCGGCCCGGGTTCAACTCCCGGTATGGGAAAATGGATTTATATATTTTTTATTGAGCAGAGAAGAGAGCCAATACTAAAGCTGGCAGGAATATATTCTTATCAACATATTCCCATATGGTCTAGCGGTTAGGATTCCTGGTTTTCACCCAGGCGGCCCGGGTTCAACTCCCGGTATGGGAAAATGAATTTATATATTTTTTATTGAGCAGAGAAGAGAGCCAATACTAAAGCTGGCAGGAATATTATTCTTATCAACATATTCCCATATGGTCTAGCGGTTAGGATTCCTGGTTTTCACCCAGGCGGCCCGGGTTCAACTCCCGGTATGGGAAAATGGATTTATATATTTTTTATTCAGCAGAGAAGAGAGCCAATACTAAAGCTGGCAGGAATATATTCTTATCAACATATTCCCATATGGTCTAGCGGTTAGGATTCCTGGTTTTCACCCAGGCGGCCCGGGTTCAACTCCCGGTATGGGAAAATGGATTTATATATTTTTTATTGAGCAGTGAAGAGAGCCAATACTAAAGCTGGCAGGAATATTATTCTTATCAACATATTCCCATATGGTCTAGCGGTTAGGATTCCTGGTTTTCACCCAGGCGGCCCGGGTTCAACTCCCGGTATGGGAAAATGGATTTATATATTTTTTATTGAGCAGAGAAGAGAGCCAATACTAAAGCTGGCAGGAATATATTCTTATCAACATATTCCCATATGGTCTAGCGGTTAGGATTCCTGGTTTTCACCCAGGCGGCCCGGGTTCAACTCCCGGTATGGGAAAATGGATTTATATATTTTTTATTGAGCAGAGAAGAGAGCCAATACTAAAGCTGGCAGGAATATATTCTTATCAACATATTCCCATATGGTCTAGCGGTTAGGATTCCTGGTTTTCACCCAGGCGGCCCGGGTTCAACTCCCGGTATGGGAAAATGAATTTATATATTTTTTATTGAGCAGAGAAGAGAGCCAATACTAAAGCTGGCAGGAATATTATTCTTATCAACATATTCCCATATTGTCTAGCGGTTAGGATTCCTGGTTTTCACCCAGGCGGCCCGGGTTCAACTCCCGGTATGGGAAAATGGATTTATATATTTTTTATTGAGCAGAGACGAGAGCCAATACTAAAGCTGGCAGGAATATTATTCTTATCAACATATTCCCATATGGTCTAGCGGCTAGGATTCCTGGTTTTCACCCAGGCGGCCCGGGTTCAACTCCCGGTATGGGAAAATGGATTTATATATTTTTTATTGAGCAGAGAAGAGAGCCAATACTAAAGCTGGCAGGAATATATTCTTATCAACATATTCCCATATGGTCTAGCGGTTAGGATTCCTGGTTTTCACCCAGGCGGCCCGGGTTCAACTCCCGGTATGGGAAAATGAATTTATATATTTTTTATTGAGCAGAGAAGAGAGCCAATACTAAAGCTGGCAGGAATATTATTCTTATCAACATATTCCCATATGGTCTAGCGGTTAGGATTCCTGGTTTTCACCCAGGCGGCCCGGGTTCAACTCCCGGTATGGGAAAATGGATTTATATATTTTTTATTCAGCAGAGAAGAGAGCCAATACTAAAGCTGGCAGGAATATATTCTTATCAACATATTCCCATATGGTCTAGCGGTTAGGATTCCTGGTTTTCACCCAGGCGGCCCGGGTTCAACTCCCGGTATGGGAAAATGGATTTATATATTTTTTATTGAGCAGTGAAGAGAGCCAATACTAAAGCTGGCAGGAATATTATTCTTATCAACATATTCCCATATGGTCTAGCGGTTAGGATTCCTGGTTTTCACCCAGGCGGCCCGGGTTCAACTCCCGGTATGGGAAAATGGATTTATATATTTTTTATTGAGCAGAGAAGAGAGCCAATACTAAAGCTGGCAGGAATATATTCTTATCAACATATTCCCATATGGTCTAGCGGTTAGGATTCCTGGTTTTCACCCAGGCGGCCCGGGTTCAACTCCCGGTATGGGAAAATGGATTTATATATTTTTTATTGAGCAGAGAAGAGAGCCAATACTAAAGCTGGCAGGATGGATTCTTATCAACATATTCCCATATGGTCTAGCGGTTAGGATTCCTGGTTTTCACCCAGGCGGCCCGGGTTCAACTCCCGGTATGGGAAAATGAATTTATATATTTTTTATTGAGCAGAGAAGAGAGCCAATACTAAAGCTGGCAGGAATATTATTCTTATCAACATATTCCCATATGGTCTAGCGGTTAGGATTCCTGGTTTTCACCCAGGCGGCCCGGGTTCAACTCCCGGTATGGGAAAATGGATTTATATATTTTTTATTGAGCAGAGAAGAGAGCCAATACT
>OX459095.1:31576063-31578563 GCA_949775045.1 Metridium senile
AGGGTTCAACTCCCGGTATGGGAAAATGGATTTATATATTTTTTATTGAGCAGAGAAGAGAGCCAATACCAAAGCTGCACGGAATATTATCTTATCAACATTTCCCCATATGGTCTAGCGGTTAGGATTCCTGGTTTTCACCCAGGCGGCCCGGGTTCAACTCCCGGTATGGGAAAATGGATTAATATTTTGTATTACTTGTAGAAGAGAGCCAATACCAAAGCAGCACGGAATATTATCCTTATCAACATATTCCCATATGGTCTAGCGGTTAGGATTCCTGGTTTTCACCCAGGCGGCCCGGGTTCAACTCCCGGTATGGGAAAATAGATTAATATTTTGTATTATTTGTAGAAGAGAGCCAATACCAAAGCAGCACGGAATATTATCCTTATCAACATAGTCCCATATGGTCTAGCGGTTAGGATTCCTGGTTTTCACCCAGGCGGCCCGGGTTCAACTCCCGGTATGGGAAAATGGATTTATATATTTTTTTATTGAGCGGAGAAGAGAGCCAATACCAAAGCTGGCATGCAGGAATATTATCCTTATCAACATATTCCCATATGGTCTAGCGGTTAGGATTCCTGGTTTTCAACCAGGCGGCCCGGGTTCAACTCCCGGTATGGGAAAATGGATTAATATTTTGTATTACTTGTAGAAGAGAGCCAATACCAAAGCAGCACGAAATATTATCCTTATCAACATATTCCCATATGGTCTAGCGGTTAGGATTCCTGGTTTTCACCCAGGCGGCCCGGGTTCAACTCCCGGTATGGGAAACTGGATTAATATTTTGTATTACTTGTACAAGAGAGCCAATACCAAAGCAGCACGGAATATTATCCTTATCAACATAGTCCCATATGGTCTAGCGGTTAGGATTCCTGGTTTTCACCCAGGCGGCCCGGGTTCAACTCCCGGTATGGGAAAATGGATTAATATTTTGTATTACTTGTAGAAGAGAGCCAATACCAAACCAGCACGGAATATTATTCTTATCAACATATTCCCATATGGTCTAGCGGTTAGGATTCCTGGCTTTCACCCAGGCGGCCCGGGTTCAACTCCCGGTATGGGAAAATGGATTTATATATATTTTATTGAGCAGAGAAGAGAGCCAATACTAAAGCTGGCAGGAATATTATTCTTATCAACATATTCCCATATGGTCTAGCGGTTAGGATTCCTGGTTTTCACCCAGGCGGCCCGGGTTCAACTCCCGGTATGGGAAAATGGATTAATATTTTGTATTACTTGTAGAAGAGAGCCAATACCAAAGCAGCACGGAATATTATCCTTATCAACATAGTCCCATATGGTCTAGCGGTTAGGATTCCTGGTTTTCACCCAGGCGGCCCGGGTTCAACTCCCGGTATGGGAAAATGGATTAATATTTTGTATTACTTGTAGAAGAGAGCCAATACCAAAGCAGCACGGAATATTATCCTTATCAACATATTCCCATATCGTCTAGCGGTTAGGATTCCTGGTTTTCACCCAGGCGGCCCGGGTTCAACTCCCGGTATGGGAAAATGGATTTATATATTTTATATTGAGCAGAGAAGAGAGCCAATACTAAAGCTGGCAGGAATATTATTCTTATGAACATATTCCCATATGGTCTAGCGGTTAGGATTCCTGGTTTTCACCCAGGCGGCCCGGGTTCAACTCCCAGTATGGGAAAATGGATTTATATATTTTTTATTGAGCAGAGAAGAGAGCCAATACTAAAGCTGGCAGGAATATTATTCTTATGAACATATTCCCATATGGTCTAGCGGTTAGGATTCCTGGTTTTCACCCAGGCGGCCCGGGTTCAACTCCCAGTATGGGAAAATGGATTTATATATTTTTTATTGAGCAGACAAGAGAGCCAATACTAAAGCTGGCAGGAATATTATTCTTATCAACATATTCCCATATGGTCTAGCGGTTAGGATTCCTGGCTTTCACCCAGGCGGCCCGGGTTCAACTCCCGGTATGGGAAAATGGATTTATATATTTTTTATTCAGCAGAGAAGAGAGCCAATACTAAAGCTGGCAGGAATATATTCTTATCAACATATTCCCATATGGTCTAGCGATTAGGATTCCTGGTTTTCACCCAGGCGGCCAGGGTTCAACTCCCGGTATGGGAAAATGGATTTATATATTTTTTATTGAGCAGAGAAGAGAGCCAATACCAAAGCTGCACGGAATATTATCTTATCAACATTTCCCCATATGGTCTAGCGGTTAGGATTCCTGGTTTTCACCCAGGCGGCCCGGGTTCAACTCCCGGTATGGGAAAATGGATTAATATTTTGTATTACTTGTAGAAGAGAGCCAATACCAAAGCAGCACGGAATATTATCCTTATCAACATATTCCCATATGGTCTAGCGGTTAGGATTCCTGGTTTTCACCCAGGCGGCCCGGGTTCAACTCCCGGTATGGGAAAATAGATTAATATTTTGTATTATTTGTAGAAGAGAGCCAATACCAAAGCAGCACGGAA
>OX459095.1:31586063-31591063 GCA_949775045.1 Metridium senile
CTCCCGGTATGGGAAAATGGATTAATATTTTGTATTACTTGTAGAAGAGAACCAATACCAAAGCAGCACGGAATATTATCCTTATCAACATAGTCCCATATGGTCTAGCGGTTAGGATTCCTGGTTTTCACCCAGGCGGCCCGGGTTCAACTCCCGGTATGGGAAAATGGATTTATATATTTTTTTATTGAGCGGAGAAGAGAGCCAATACCAAAGCTGGCATGCAGGAATATTATCCTTATCAACATATTCCCATATGGTCTAGCGGTTAGGATTCCTGGTTTTCAACCAGGCGGCCCGGGTTCAACTCCCGGTATGGGAAAATGGATTAATATTTTGTATTACTTGTAGAAGAGAGCCAATACCAAAGCTGCACGTAATATTATTCTTATCAACATATTCCCATATGGTCTAGCGGTTAGGATTCCTGGTTTTCACCCAGGCGGCCCGGGTTCAACTCCCGGTATGGGAAAATGGATTTATATATTTTTTATTGAGCAGAGAAGAGAGCCAATACTAAAGCTGGCAGGAATATTATTCTTATCAACATATTCCCATATGGTCCAGCGCTTAGGATTCCTGGTTTTCACCCAGACGGCCCGGGTTCAACTCCCGGTATGGGAAAATGGATTAATATTTTGTATTACTTGTAGAAGAGAGCCAATACCAAAGCAGCACGGAATATTATCCTTATCAACATATTCCCATATGGTCTAGCGGTTAGGATTCCTGGTTTTCACCCAGGCGGCCCGGGTTCAACTCCCGGTATGGGAAACTGGATTAATATTTTGTATTACTTGTAGAAGAGAGCCAATACCAAAGCAGCACGGAATATTATCCTTATCAACATAGTCCCATATGGTCTAGCGGTTAGGATTCCTGGTTTTCACCCAGGCGGCCCGGGTTCAACTCCCGGTATGGGAAAATGGATTAATATTTTGTATTACTTGTAGAAGAGAGCCAATACCAAACCAGCACGGAATATTATTCTTATCAACATATTCCCATATGGTCTAGCGGTTAGGATTCCTGGCTTTCACCCAGGCGGCCCGGGTTCAACTCCCGGTATGGGAAAATGGATTTATATATATTTTATTGAGCAGAGAAGAGAGCCAATACTAAAGCTGGCAGGAATATTATTCTTATCAACATATTCCCATATGGTCTAGCGGTTAGGATTCCTGGTTTTCACCCAGGCGGCCCGGGTTCAACTCCCGGTATGGGAAAATGGATTAATATTTTGTATTACTTGTAGAAGAGAGCCAATACCAAAGCAGCACGGAATATTATCCTTATCAACATAGTCCCATATGGTCTAGCGGTTAGGATTCCTGGTTTTCACCCAGGCGGCCCGGGTTCAACTCCCGGTATGGGAAAATGGATTAATATTTTGTATTACTTGTAGAAGAGAGCCAATACCAAAGCAGCACGGAATATTATCCTTATCAACATATTCCCATATGGTCTAGCGGTTAGGATTCCTGGTTTTCACCCAGGAGGCCCGGGTTCAACTCCCGGTATGGGAAAATGGATTTATATATTTTTTATTGAGCAGTGAAGAGAGCCAATACTAAAGCTGGCAGGAATATTATTCTTATCAACATATTCCCATATGGTCTAGCGGTTAGGATTCCTGGTTTTCACCCAGGCGGCCCGGGTTCAACTCCCGGTATGAGAAAATGGATTTATATATTTTTTATTGAGCAGAGAAGAGAGCCAATACTAAAGCTGGCAGGAATATTATTCTTATCAACATATTCCCATATGGTCTAGCGGTTAGGATTCCTGGTTTTCACCCAGGCGGCCCGGGTTCAACTCCCGGTATGGGAAAATGGATTTATATATTTTGTATTGAGCAGAGAAGAGAGCCAATACTAAAGCTGGCAGGAATATTGTTCTTATCAACATATTCCCATATGGTCTAGCGGTTAGGATTCCTGGTTTTCACCCAGGCGGCCCGGGTTCAACTCCCGGTATGGGAAAATGGATTTATATATTTTTTATTGAGCAGAGAAGAGAGCCAATACTAAAGCTGGCAGGAATATTATTCTTATCAACATATTCCCATATTGTCTAGCGGTTAGGATTCCTGGTTTTCACCCAGGCGGCCCGGGTTCAACTCCCGGTATGGGAAAATGGATTTATATATTTTTTATTGAGCAGAGACGAGAGCCAATACTAAAGCTGGCAGGAATATTATTCTTATCAACATATTCCCATATGGTCTAGCGGCTAGGATTCCTGGTTTTCACCCAGGCGGCCCGGGTTCAACTCCCGGTATGGGAAAATGGATTTATATATTTTTTATTGAGCAGAGAAGAGAGCCAATACTAAAGCTGGCAGGAATATATTCTTATCAACATATTCCCATATGGTCTAGCGGTTAGGATTCCTGGTTTTCACCCAGGCGGCCCGGGTTCAACTCCCGGTATGGGAAAATGAATTTATATATTTTTTATTGAGCAGAGAAGAGAGCCAATACTAAAGCTGGCAGGAATATTATTCTTATCAACATATTCCCATATGGTCTAGCGGTTAGGATTCCTGGTTTTCACCCAGGCGGCCCGGGTTCAACTCCCGGTATGGGAAAATGGATTTATATATTTTTTATTGAGCAGAGAAGAGAGCCAATACTAAAGCTGGCAGGAATATATTCTTATCAACATATTCCCATATGGTCTAGCGGTTAGGATTCCTGGTTTTCACCCAGGCGGCCCGGGTTCAACTCCCGGTATGGGAAAATGGATTTATATATTTTTTATTGAGCAGAGAAGAGAGCCAATACTAAAGCTGGCAGGAATATATTCTTATCAACATATTCCCATATGGTCTAGCGGTTAGGATTCCTGGTTTTCACCCAGGCGGCCCGGGTTCAACTCCCGGTATGGGAAAATGAATTTATATATTTTTTATTGAGCAGAGAAGAGAGCCAATACTAAAGCTGGCAGGAATATTATTCTTATCAACATATTCCCATATGGTCTAGCGGTTAGGATTCCTGGTTTTCACCCAGGCGGCCCGGGTTCAACTCCCGGTATGGGAAAATGGATTTATATATTTTTTATTGAGCAGAGAAGAGAGCCAATACTAAAGCTGGCAGGAATATATTCTTATCAACATATTCCCATATGGTCTAGCGGTTAGGATTCCTGGTTTTCACCCAGGCGGCCCGGGTTCAACTCCCGGTATGGGAAAATGGATTTATATATTTTTTATTGAGCAGTGAAGAGAGCCAATACTAAAGCTGGCAGGAATATTATTCTTATCAACATATTCCCATATGGTCTAGCGGTTAGGATTCCTGGTTTTCACCCAGGCGGCCCGGGTTCAACTCCCGGTATGGGAAACTGGATTAATATTTTGTATTACTTGTAGAAGAGAGCCAATACCAAAGCAGCACGGAATATTATCCTTATCAACATATTCCCATATGGTCTAGCGGTTAGGATTCCTGGTTTTCACCCAGGAGGCCCGGGTTCAACTCCCGGTATGGGAAAATGGATTTATATATTTTTTATTGAGCAGTGAAGAGAGCCAATACTAAAGCTGGCAGGAATATTATTCTTATCAACATATTCCCATATGGTCTAGCGGTTAGGATTCCTGGTTTTCACCCAGGCGGCCCGGGTTCAACTCCCGGTATGAGAAAATGGATTTATATATTTTTTATTGAGCAGAGAAGAGAGCCAATACTAAAGCTGGCAGGAATATTATTCTTATCAACATATTCCCATATGGTCTAGCGGTTAGGATTCCTGGTTTTCACCCAGGCGGCCCGGGTTCAACTCCCGGTATGGGAAAATGGATTTATATATTTTGTATTGAGCAGAGAAGAGAGCCAATACTAAAGCTGGCAGGAATATTGTTCTTATCAACATATTCCCATATGGTCTAGCGGTTAGGATTCCTGGTTTTCACCCAGGCGGCCCGGGTTCAACTCCCGGTATGGGAAAATGGATTTATATATTTTTTATTGAGCAGAGAAGAGAGCCAATACTAAAGCTGGCAGGAATATTATTCTTATCAACATATTCCCATATTGTCTAGCGGTTAGGATTCCTGGTTTTCACCCAGGCGGCCCGGGTTCAACTCCCGGTATGGGAAAATGGATTTATATATTTTTTATTGAGCAGAGACGAGAGCCAATACTAAAGCTGGCAGGAATATTATTCTTATCAACATATTCCCATATGGTCTAGCGGCTAGGATTCCTGGTTTTCACCCAGGCGGCCCGGGTTCAACTCCCGGTATGGGAAAATGGATTTATATATTTTTTATTGAGCAGAGAAGAGAGCCAATACTAAAGCTGGCAGGAATATATTCTTATCAACATATTCCCATATGGTCTAGCGGTTAGGATTCCTGGTTTTCACCCAGGCGGCCCGGGTTCAACTCCCGGTATGGGAAAATGAATTTATATATTTTTTATTGAGCAGAGAAGAGAGCCAATACTAAAGCTGGCAGGAATATTATTCTTATCAACATATTCCCATATGGTCTAGCGGTTAGGATTCCTGGTTTTCACCCAGGCGGCCCGGGTTCAACTCCCGGTATGGGAAAATGGATTTATATATTTTTTATTCAGCAGAGAAGAGAGCCAATACTAAAGCTGGCAGGAATATATTCTTATCAACATATTCCCATATGGTCTAGCGGTTAGGATTCCTGGTTTTCACCCAGGCGGCCCGGGTTCAACTCCCGGTATGGGAAAATGGATTTATATATTTTTTATTGAGCAGTGAAGAGAGCCAATACTAAAGCTGGCAGGAATATTATTCTTATCAACATATTCCCATATGGTCTAGCGGTTAGGATTCCTGGTTTTCACCCAGGCGGCCCGGGTTCAACTCCCGGTATGGGAAAATGGATTTATATATTTTTTATTGAGCAGAGAAGAGAGCCAATACTAAAGCTGGCAGGAATATATTCTTATCAACATATTCCCATATGGTCTAGCGGTTAGGATTCCTGGTTTTCACCCAGGCGGCCCGGGTTCAACT